>CATIWQ010179191.1:0-23889 GCA_949673415.1 Euphorbia schlechtendalii | reverse complement strand
ATATGGAAAATATAAGAGATTTAGGGATCAATGGAGTCTTTCAACCCCTTAACTTCATACTCATGGATGAAATCCAATTGAACAACTTCTTGGATGCAAGTATCAATCAAATTAAGTTTCATGCATATATCTTCATCCATTAGATATTTATCAGCTTTACCCATGTTAAATTCAACAGTATCATCACCTATTCTTAAATTAATTTTGCCTTCCAGAACATCGATCAATGCTTTGCCAGTATGCATAAAAGGTCTTCCTAATATTATAGGACATTTTTCATTGTATGCAAAATCTAGCACAACAAAGTCTGTTGGAAAAACAAATTTATCCACTTTAACAAGTACATCTTCTATTATGCCATAAGGACGTTTAATAGATTGGTCGGCCAACTGCAAGAACATATTTGTCCTTTTAACTTCATCATCTAGTTTCAACTCTTTGAAGATCGATAAAGGCATAAGATTTATACTCGCCCCAAGATCACATAAACATTTTGGAAAAGAAATGTTTCCAAGTTTACACGGAATTGTGAAACTTCCTAGATCTTTTAGTTTAGTGGGCATTGTAGCTGTTATTATTTTGCTATAATCTTCAGTTAAAGATACTTTTGATATTCCTTCTAAACTCTATTTTCGAGATAAAAGTTCTTTTATAAACTTACCATAGTTAGGAATCTGAGTAATGGCTTCAATAAATGAAAGATTGATTTCCAGACCTTTAAGTTTGTTGATGAATTCAATGAATTGCTTATCCTCATTCTTCTTCTTCATTCTTTATGGAAATGGTGGTTGAGGGGGATTAACCTTTCCGGATTTAGGTTGTTCATCCTCTCCTGCTTTATCATCAAATTTACTCGGATATTCATCCGATACTCTAACAACATCATTATTAGCAAGCATACCCGAAGGATTTGGTTCATCTAGTAATTTACCACTACGAAGGGCTATAGCATGCACATTTTCCTCAGGATTTCCTTCCGTGTTACTAGGTAGATGGCCTTTTCCCCTAGATGGAATAGCACTTGCAAATTGACCCACTTATATTTCCAAATTATGAATGGAAGATGATTGATTTTTAAACATTTGATCCATCTTATTCTCTAACTTTTTGTAACATTCTTTCGACTCTGATTGTTTATTACAAACTCCTTCTAGAAATTTGTCTATCTTACTTGTTAATTGCCCTATTCTATTAGTACTTTGATAATTCTTTTGATTATCACCATACTGCCAATTAGAATTTCTATAGTTATTTCCATTATTGTCATAAGAATTCCCTTGACTTTGAACATAACTTAATTGCTCCCCTACACATGGGTTAAAGTTACACTCAAAAGCAATGTTTACAATTTGACCATAATTTTCACATGTCAAAGGGTTATTCTTACTTATATGCATTTAATCTATCTTGTTAGATAAAGCAGATATTTGTGCTTGTATAACAGTAATAGAATCTAATTCATTGACCTTTTTAACTAAACTCGAAGATGTAGATGCAACATGTGAATTAGTAGGATTAGTAATACTTACGTATGCTCTTTCCACTGGCCACATACTATTGGTAATTGACTAGTTTTCTTCATAAGAGATCCCGTAGCAATAGCATTAATTGCTCCTCTTGTCGCATGATTTATTCCATTGTAGAAAGTTTGTAGAATAACATTCTGAGGTAAACCATGATGAGGACAAACTCGTTGAAGTTCCTTATAACGTTCCCAGGCTTCGTATAAGGATTCACTATCTTTTTGGGTAAAGGAAGTGATTTCTTTGATGAGTCTTGCAGTTTTTGCTAAAGGGAAATATTTAGTCAGAAAAGCTTGGGCTAATTTGTTCCAAGTAGTGATTGAATTTGGGGGTAATGAATTCAACCAAACTTTCGCTTTATCACGAAGTGTAAATGAAAATAAGCGAAGTTTAACTGCTTCATTAGGAACATTGGGCATTTTGAAAGTATCATAGATTTCTAAAAAGTTTGCAATATGAGAATTCGGATTTTCATTGGGTAGACCATAGTATTGCACATTGTTGCTAGTCATTTGAAGTAATGCTGGTTTTATCTCAAATTGATTCGCATCAATTGGTGGTCTGGCAATTCCTTGATTGTTACCATTGATGGTCGGAATAACATAATCCATAAGCCTTGGTTGAGGTTGATATTGGTTTGGATTTGGGTTGGGGTTTTCAACTTGCTATTGATCGTCAGCCATTCTTCTCTCTTGTCTCTTATATTTCTGTTTCCTTGTCCTACCAAATCGTTATATTTCTAATTCTAAAGTCGCCAAACTTTCTCCCGAACTTCGCGTACTTGGCATGCACATGCTAGAAAGAAAACTCAATGAATAAGCAAGAAAAATATGTTAATAACAAGAAAATATAAATATTATAAGAAAAATAAAAATAAATAATATAAATAATATATAGAATATAATAATATAAATAATATAAATAAATAATATAAATAATATATAGAATATAATTGCCCATTCTTCGGTAATTTGATCTTTAAAACGCACTTGCCTTCCCCGGTAATGGTGCTAAAAACTTGTTCGCAAGGTTTCGACTCTAATGACTCTGAGGGGTTATATTCTAAAATGAAGCCAAAAACCTTGTTCCCCACTTTTCTACCGATAAGATAAAAGTTCAAAATACGAATAGGTGTTGTCAGTACCACTTATCTAAATAGAAAAATGGAGACTACTGCAAGTATACAGTTACGATATAGTTTTTAAAGATATCGATCTCATAGGGAAGGACCAGCTCTAAAGATCAACAAGAGAAACGAAATAAAGAAAATAAAATAGATTTGATTTTAGTTGGGAGGATTGGAATTATGGATGGGTAGATAAATGTATGAAAGATTAGAGAAGATAAAAGTATATAGATTTTCCCAACGAACAAGTATAGCAAAGAAAACATGCAATGTCATCAAAGATATTATGTTCACTAGATTAATTTAACAGACTCGGTTTTAGACACTCGGATATTCAATTATTCACCGCAGAGTAACACATGAAATGACTTTTCTAAATCTAGTGCAAATGAATTAAGACGATTACATAAACCTGGATAACAATATTACTATGCTTAGTACGGGTCTCTCTCACATAGCCACATTTAACAAGTTACCATTCCAAAAATGTTGGCTCATTAAACAGCGTTATAATCACAGATCTAGTGATTATACACAATCTTGTTAACCCTAAAACTACTCTTAAAGTTAACTCAAAAGTATATAACTTCATTAATATAAAAGACTCAACACGAAATACACATTATGACACATAGACATATCATAAACTTTGAAATAGAAAGTACAAGTAGAAAGTTAAGCAAAGTTGTAAGGTATGCAAGTGAAAGCTAAAGTTGTAAGGTATGCAAGTGAAAGCTAAAGTTGATCAAACTGTATCCACTCTTTAATGGGAGTCGTCAATTCCCACAATTCCTACGTCTGCTTTGAATTCGGTCTCAACTCATACAAAACCTCTGCTAGGATGCTATTCATTGTGAATATCGAATAAACGAATGTTGAAGAACGAAAACTTTTATTGATAAGTTATTTGCAATTACACTTATACAACAATCACTCGAATATGTAGAGAAATCTAGTGATCGAAATAAGGATTCGAATCACTTATACATTTTCTCGCTAACACTTATGAATGTAGCGGAAACTAGATAATTTTTCGCTATCTACACACAACACTACTCAATATCATGCACTCAATCCACACCCCTTGTTGTCCCACGAAATTAGTGACGTTTGGAGACCTATTTATAGAGTTCGAAGGGTTGTGTCCACCCATATGAAGAGTTGTGTCCATTGGCGAAAGATTGCATCACTTCATTGTGATTGGTTGAGAAGCTTTAATCTTATCCACAATGGATAGGTACCTTTTCATGATTGGTTGACTTCCAAAAGGTGTCTTTTCATTGGTAGTTGATGACAGTTGATCGTTCTTATCTAGCGGTTGAAAGAAGATAAGAGTTGACCAAAAACCCGTCAAGGTCACGACCGCGATACACATGTCATGACCATGAATACTTGTTTGGTAGTTTTCTGTTCTGAAGAATACTAAGTCGCGACCATGAGTGGTTATTGCGACCATCACGACCGTGAATTGTGTTTTTTTTCAAAATCCTTCTTGTAACTTTACCGATCTTCGACAGCTTCGATCCTAAGCCAAATCCTTAAGTTCCACACATCTTTTTACACCTTTTCACTCTTTTTCATAGGTTTCCAACTTTAATCATTTTACTTCCAAGATTTACATAGTTTCTGCATTTGCATAAAAAACAACTACATACAACGTGAATTCTTTTATATGAAGTATAAAAATGACTTAAACTATAGTGTTTAATGTGTAAAATTATATTGATAATAAGTGTAATTATACACTTATCAAACTTGTTCACGAAGAACACCACTTGCCTTTATGTATCGAGATTGACGAGAAATCTGTTCTATCAATCTCATACTCTGATCATAGGTTTATGAGTGTGCCACTTCAATAATAGGCCTTAAGGTACAACTCCCATTATATCAGGAGCGATGGATCTCATTTTGACTACTCAGCTTACCAACGAATTATCATCACTACCAGTAATCATCCGTATCACCCTGATCACCAAGGTATGAATAAATATGACCTAAAGTATAGTAACTTCCACACAAGGTAACCAGAATCTCAGGTCTAAGGATACTCGTACTGCTACTATAATAAGACAGGACACAAACACATGGATATAGTTATTTCTGAGTGTCTATCTTATAACAGTCTCTAAAGTATTAACCGATTACATCCATTTGTTAACTCAAGGTAACACCTTCAACTCGTGAGTTCGGTTGCTTGGATCAAACCCAAGGAGTAAGCCTACGCATCCTAGTCTATCCACTTCATTAATATCCAATCTCAATGAAACTATGACTAAGGATATTTAGACTTTTCATAGAAACACGTGTGTGCAGTTCTCACACCATATATCTCCCACTATCTCCTCGAACTTTCACGCTATGAAATAGTCACAGACGTTGTCTTATTATATCAATGATATATGCATGTACTTAATAGCATATATATACACATATATATAATACCAACGAAATATAAAATTTAGTAACAATCATTGATATTTAACAAAGATGCCTTATTATTGATAAACAATAATCTGAAACTGTTGGTACATTAGTGACTGATAAAGACATATTGCCCTAATTGCCTATAGGGCATACATCATGTCTAACAGAATATACATAAAAGGTGTTGGCTTTATTCCTAAAGACACACTTGCTAAGAAGTTTTTCTACCACTTAGCCTCATTGCAAGTTAATTTTAAAGCAACAAACTCATATTCATAATAGACTTTACTATTATGGTTTGCTTACTTGACTTCCATGTTATTGATCCACCACCAAGAGTGAAAATATAACAACTGGTGGATTTCGTCTCATCTGAATCAGAGATCTAGTTCGTATCACTATACCTTTCAAGTACATCGACATTTCCACTATATAGAATACCATAATTCATGGTACCTCTCAAATGTTTTATAAGCCTCAATATGGCTACCAAATGTTCATTACTTGGATTTTGTGTATATCTACTCAATCTCCACAGCATATGCTTTGTCAGGACGTGTGATATTCTTCAAGTTCAACAAACTACCAATAATTTGTACATACTTGGATTGATCAACTAAATCACCTTTGTTTTTTACTGACGAAATATTAGAATAACGCTAGGTACTCGCATAACTTACATCATAACATTCAAACTTCTTGAGAAGTTTCTCAACTTAATGTTCTTGAGCTAACAAGATACCATTATCTTTCCTTATAATTCTCATTCCTAATATCACACTAGCCACTCCCATGTATTTCATATCAAACTTTGATGATAGAAATATCTGTACTCTATTGAAAATGTCAATATTCGAACTAAAAATAAGCATATCGTCCACATAAAGACATACTATCTCACATATATTATCAAACATTTTAAAATATACACTTTTTATCTACTCCAATAGTTGAAAAGCCATCATCAATCAAAACTTGATCAAATTTCTCATGTCGCTGTTTAGGTGTTTGTTTTGAACCATACAAATACTTTATTAATTTACATACTTTTCCCTCTTGTCCAGGCTTAACACACACATCAGGTTGCACCATATAAATTTCCTCATCTAAATCACCATAGAAAAATCTTTTTACATCCATTCGGTGAATAAAAAGATTGTGAATGCAAAAGACGATTCCGCAGCTATTCTATTGAATTTAAATCTTAATAACTTCGATTTAAAGCAATTAAAATTCTAATTGGAGAAATTCTCGCCAACGGAGCATAAGAATCAAAATAATCAACATTTTCTTCTTGAGTAAAATCTTTTGCAATAAAACCAGCTTTAAATTTACCAATAGATCCATCAAGATGATGTTTCTTTTTGAAAATCTATTTGTAGCCAATGAGTTTTTCACCCGGAGGTAAATCAATTGAACCCAAGTTCCATTTATAAAAATAAAATCAATCTCAACTTTAATAGTTTCTTTTCAAAACTTTGATTCATAAGATGAAATAGCTTTAGAAAAGATCACAAGTTCATTTCAACCAAATACATATAAAAATCACCACCAAAAGTTTTTTTCTTTCTAATTCTCTTACCTTTCCTCAAGATCTCATATCAAAATTATTTTGAAAATAGGTGCAATCGGGTTATCATCTAACACAACACTAGTATTGGAGAATTCTATAGTCTTTAATGTGAATAAATATCCAAAGATTTTTGTATTATTTGTCTCAAAAATAATTTCATTTTCTGGCACATCACTTTTAAGCATAAGAAATCTATAAGTAGCACTAGGTTCCACATAGCTTATGAACACATAATCTAAATTTTTTAAACTTATTTCCTCTTCTTAAGTTCAGGAAAAAGAACCTTAGCAAGACACCCCCATACTTTTAAATATTTCTATATAGGAGGCTAACCCTTCCGCAACTCATAAGGTGTCTTATTGGTTCTCTTATAAGGAATTCTATGCTGTATATGAAAAGCGGACAAAGTAGCCTCACCCCATAAAATATCAGGAGCACCAGAACTTTAAAGCATACAATTTATCATTTCTTTTAAAGTACGATTTTTCCTCTTAGCTATACCATTAGAGTCAGGTGAATAAGGAGGTGTGGCTCATGTATAATGTCATATTAAAGATAAAATACTCACCACCCCTATCGGATCTTATCCTTTTAATCTTCTTATTCAATTGATTCTCAACCTCATTTTTATAGAAAAAACATATCAAAAGCCTCATCTTTAGTATGGAGAAAATACACTTTTCAATACCTTGATAAATCATCAATAAAATTAATATAATACTTTTTGCCACCTCTAGTCATGGTATTTTTCAAGTCTCCCAAATCAGAATGAATTAAGCTAAGTAATTTTGATTCTCTTTGCACATGTGTAAAAGACTTTGTCATTTGTTTAGATTAAACAAAATACCACATTTCTCAAAACTTGAAAAATTAACATTTGAAATCAAACCATTTTGGATCAAGAGTTTCAAAAATAAAGCAAACTAACATTCCTAGTTTAGCATGTCATAAAACACAAGAATAAATAATATATGTAGAAGTACTAGCATTATTATTATTGAATATTTCATAATTATTAAGTACAAACAAACCATCAAACACAATATTTTTTTATCATTGCAACTTTGTTAGACTCAAACGCCACCTTCACTCCATTTTGCCTAAAAAGCTCACAGAAACCATATTGGTTCTAATACTAGGAACATGCAGCACCTCATTAAGTGCCAAAAGTTTACCAGATTTGAATTTGAGAAGAACTTTCCCTTTCCCAAGAACTTGAGTTGTTCTTGAATCACCGAGATAAACAATTTCTTCTCCACTATCAATATGAGTATAAGACTTGAACACATTTTGTTCGCACAAATGTAACTCATAGTACCAGAGTTTAATATTCACTCATTCACATCAGCCACCAGATTAACTTGTGAAATGACAACAACAATTATATCATCTGCTTTAACTAAATTGACATTAGTTTTAAGAGGATTGTCATATTTCACAACTTGCCTCCTACATTGAGGAACATGGTGACCAAGTTTTCCACAAATATAGAAGTTTCCTCTCTTCTTAAAGGTTTTATCACTCTTGGGTTTGAAACCATGTTGAGCATCATACCTCTTTCCTTGTGGATTAGTATGCACAAAATTTACCTTAACAATAATCTCCTTTCCTTTAGTAAATTAGAGCTCCTTCCTATTTGCATCCTCTATGATGACATGAGCAATGAGTTCGTTCAATGACAAGGTTTTCTAATTATGCTTCAATTGTTGTTTGTAAGCATTTTAAGACAAAGGCAACCTCTTAATTAATAAACCTGCACCAAATTCATTAGGAAGAACAATCTCCTTAGCTTTCAAATTCTCAATGAGTTTGTGATAATCATTAATTTAGGTCTTAATGTCCTTATCTACCACCATATCTCATTTGTAATATTTTCCAATAACAAATTTTTTATGTTCCCGCATCCTCGAAGTGTTTTTGGAAATCAAGAATAGAGAAATTTCTTTCTTGCCATCATTTGAAATTTTCACCACTGAAAACTTCAATCTTGGAGATATCGGGAAAAGGCTTATCATACACCAGACTAGGTAATGGAAATACAAGAATAAATTCGAAACCATCGCTACTTTTTGTCAAGATCAGTCATAGAGGAATTTCCTCTAAGATTTATAGAAAATAGGTTGAAATCTTGTGTAACTTTTGTTGAGTAAAGTTATGCTGAGTTGCAATGCTGACTAATTTGGTGCTAAGTAAAAGCTATGTTAAGTGAATAACTTTGCTGAGTAACTTGTTGTTGAGTAAAAGTGAAACTGAGTAAAAGCTATGTTGAGTGAATAACTTTGCAGATTAATTTGTTGTTGAGGAAAAGTGATGCTGAGTAAAAGCTATGCTGAGTGAATAGATTTGCTAACTAATATGTTGCTGAGTAAAAGTGGTGTTGAGCAAAGTTGGTGCTGAGTGAATGCCTTGCTAAGTAAACTGTGTTGAGTTAAATCAGGGCTTAGATAAAACTGCTGAAAATGTTATTTAAGTTGAGTCGTGTGTGATAAAATGTCCTTAAAGGATAGTTGGTTATTCCTTGCAGAATTAAACAATTTCTCACTTTCGAAAGAAAGCGTAATCAAGAATCAGAATGTATATTTATATATCAAGAAATTTGTAGAAAGAAAAAATTTGGAAAAGTTATCATAATTGAAAATGGAATACAACAAGCTCTTCTATAGAAAAAAAAAGAGCTATTATAGAATAAATGTTTTTGTTTTTAAATTAGGCTTTAATCATATTAAAAACCATAACTGAGAGAAGTTACAAAACAATAAATGAAAATATAATTGTTGAACATTAAATTGGTATTAAATTTCAAATAAATAATTTAATTATCATAAATCTCATTTGACCAAAAGATATTTTCCATGATCAAAAGTTTTAAATATACTTTTCATTTGAAAGTATTAAAATACTCAATTTTTCCAACATGCACCACTAAGATTTAGACAGATAATCAGATTTATATTTTTTATTTTAAATTTAATACACATTTCACTTGAAAGAATTGAATATATAGAGTTTTAGTTAATTTTTACATGATTATAAAATATTATATCACAAATAATAAGAATGATAACTTTGTCTATCCTAAGCCCTTATTTTTATGGCTTAAACTAAATTTCGGCTAAATAAGTTTTTAAACGAATTTCTTTGTTTGATACTCGAAATTGAGACTTTTATAGTAAGAATAATTTGTGCAAAGTTTTTACCAACTGAACTAACTTCAGTTGTTAAAAAAATTTAAGTATAAATATTAGAGAAGTTGAGGTCTTGATAAAGGTGTATAGACACTTAGGCACAAAAAATGGACCAAACGGCACCTAGATGAAAATAGATGGGTTAATGACTGGCATTGCTAGACTTTATCATTTCTGTTCCTATTCTTCGGCGTTAGATCTTTGATTAACATTAATATCTTTTTCTATTAGTTTCATATTTTTAGTTTAATCTGAGTAGCATTAGAATAGGAAATTTGTTATTTACTTTCTTGCATAAATTCAGTTGTTTCTTCAATAAAATATAGATATTCTGAATTATCCTTTCAATCTCATTCCTATCATTTCAATAAGTTTGCTCTATCATGTTGCAAGAGATGCCACCTATGTCGGATGATATCTAAAACTTGACAGTGCTTGGTTTTTAGAAAAAGGTGAATTTCCATACAACTAATTAATGCAAGTAGGATAAAAAATTATCAAAAACCAAAATAAAAAAAAGTCAACTCAGCAACTGTTGTACATATACGACCATTGATGGCTATTCAAAAAGTTGGATCTGGAACCCAAATTTCATATATAAAAGCTTCACTTCTCATTTCAATTAACGACAAGCCAGCAAACATGTTGAGATCATTTTCAACTTCAAGCATTAATGCATATCTATTATTGATCATGACCATTGGCACCACCACCACAGCTCAGAGCCCAGCCGTGGTTGATGTAGACGGCCAGCCACTCAGGGGCGGTGTCAAATACTACGTTCTCCCAGCTGCCACCGACACAGCTGGCGGGTTGACCCTGGTCAACCGAACTAGTTCATGCCCACTTTATGTCGGTCAAGAGCCCTTATCCACCGTGGTATCACAAGGTCTTCCCGTCACGTTCTCTCCCGTTTCAACGGGAGAGAATGTCGTGATGGAGGGACATGATTTGGCTGTAGGTTTTTCAGGTGGTCAGTCAATATGTGGCGGGTCGAATAAATGGAGGATTGGAAAGGAAGATCAAGAGACTTCGAGGAGATTGATAGTGGCAGGAAAAGAGAGGGATTTGTTCAGGATTGATAACAATGGAGGGCTTTATAGTTTGGGTTGGTGTCCTTCTTGTAATAAGCCTGTCTGTGGCAGGCCAAGATGTGGTTCGGTTGGTATTTTGAGTCGGAATGGTCGGCGATTATTGGCCTTAGACGCTGCAGCTTTCCCTTTCCGATTTCGGAGGGCGTAGACTGGGAGCAGTAATGTGATCCAGATCCAAAATAATTACTCTCCATTACCCATGTATTTTATTATTAATCCACATCGGGATTTAGAATGAAACCCGAATCAGTAATTAAAGACTAATTATACGTTTTTTATCTATTATTTACCTCGAAAATATTAGATAGTTAATATTATTTGAGATCTGTGTAAGTTCAATTGCATGAACGTAATTAAATGAACATGTAAACTATTTGAAATAAGGTGAAAGGTATAGGTGAGGAAGCTGAAACTAAAGATAAAATGTTATTTACATGGACACGTTTTAGATCCGTTTATGAACCCGTATTCGTGGGATCCGTTGGATTTAAATCTGGATCCTAAAATTATAGATCCAACGGATCCGGGATAGATCCAAATCTAGTATATTCAAATGGATTCGGACCGGGTCCAAGCTGTATCCGGCCCGTTGCCATCCCAAGTAAGGGCTTAGATTCATATCTGGAACAATGTGTTCCTCCATTGGAAAAATTTGGGGGTGGGTGAAAATTTTGGGACGATCATTCCAACTAGGCTGATGCGAGACGCTGACCTACAAAACACTCACTACTCTTTTTATTAGAAAGAGTGTATCACAAAACGTGAAACGCACAAGTAATACATAGTTCAATTACATGAGTTCAAAGCTAGCAAGTGACCCGGATTAACGAAAATGTCCGAGGTCGAAAATGAAATTTGACGCTTATTACAGTGGAAAATAAATCAACATTAATTAATACTCCTAATGAAAATGTCCTCCTGGTCCAACACTCCTTCGAGCACGAAACGATTTCTTCTCTTCCAAATAAGCCATGAAATGATAAACCAAAGCGAAGTCCCAAAGTCACGGTTGGATCCTTGGCGAAATAGTGATTGTCACACTTCCAAAAAAATTAAGCAATGACGATGGAAAAGGGGTTGGGAAGTTCAGCCATGAAAGAAAATGAACCCAAACCCGAGAACTTTGATGGCAATGTAGTAGAATATGGTTGAGGTCTTCGGTTTCGGAACAAAAAGGGCAAGATGCATCCGTTATAGAAGAACAACCTGGGGAGATTAGAAAAGAGCGAGTTGGCAGCCGTCCATGAAACAATAGCCAACCATAAAATTTAATTTTCGGTAATAAAAAAGTTGTCCAAATTTTGCTAAAATCTATCTAAAATCTATCGCTAGTTTGGGCCACCTAGGGGAATCACAAAATGAAGCACAAAACGAGGCTGAAGTGTAGTTAAGATTACCTCCGAAGTCCCAAATAAATCTATCCAAATCGTTGTTGAATGTTAGTTGACGGTGGCTGTTCGGCAGGGGCTGAAGACGGTTAGAATTTACAGCGTAGGTGGCTGACTGCAGGTGGAGAAGTCTCGGGTTTGAGTTGTTAATCCAGCAACAAAGTTGTCCGCAGCGATCCCTAAGTGAGATACGTAAAGAACGCTTCCAAAAGGGCCTGGAATAATTGTCAGTGACGCATACGAAGTGGCAGCCCCTCTCTACGTTGCAATCCTTCATATTACACAATAAAAATAGGTTCGGGGACAAAGATGCTAGCGATTGGTTCGCGGTCCAATTATCATAGCAAAACAACGTGATCAATCCATTACCAATGACTACCCGGCTATTAGAGATTAGGTGTTTCCAATAAATCTCCTTACGAATGTAACACAACACAATGGATCTCCAAATTGGCGACAATCTAGTGGAAGCAGTCTCCGATAAGCAATTCTAAGATGTAAAGACGTGTAAACCTACGCAAATTGAGTACCATAAGGAATCGTGGTTAGGCTCTCTCAATTTCCAAAGCCATTTGCAAAGAAGGCTACAGTTGATTAGCTCGAAATCCCGAATAAATAAACCCCCTAAATTCAATGGCAGATAAACGGTAGCCCAGCTTACTTTTGAAATACCATTGACCGTTGAATTGCCACGCCATATGAAGTTCCTTGTTAACATTGTTAAAGTAACATTAACGGAGGGAGGCAATCAAAACAGTGACATTAAATAAATGGGTAAGGAAGCTAGTACCGATTTAATTAGGACCAATCGGCCTGCGTACGAGAGACATCGCCCCTTCCAATTTGAAAATCGACTCTTGAACTTTGCAATTAGAGGGTCCCAAGATGGAATTTATCAATGATACTAGTACCCAAGGTTGTTTATCAATGAAAATATGAAATTTCAGGTATATTAATATATGTATTACCGATTGGTACACCTTCCCAAGTAAATGTGAGAAGTCCTTATATTTAGAATCCTCAAAATTCCTAATTTATAAAAAAATTGGTGTGTATTTTAGAAATAATTTTAATTTTTAGAGTATTATGAGATAATACGAGAGAGTATGAGTTTATTTTTATACAAGTGCATTAGGTGAAATTCGCAAAAGTAATTTTTAAATAAAAAATTGGTTCCAAATTCTTCTATATCATGTCTAGTTGTGCTTTTTCCTTTGTTCTTCTCTAATTTGACTGTTTCACTATCTTTTCATTCTTTAGCATGCTTATAACCCAAATGAGGACTACACCGAGGTTGGATCACAACTGCTGTCACATTTAGAATCTTTCTTAGAAACTGGATCGCAATTTAATGTGATCTTCACCAAGGTAAGCATTTTGCTACACTTTTTAGTTTTTACTCTGTCCTCCATCTTACTTGATGCTTTTACCATACAATATTCTATGCTTATAGGCTTTAATAATTAGTTTTGTAGAATTGCCTAACCGCTACAATTTTAACTACATATATATGCAAAGAAATTAGCAGAAGCTGAAATTGTTTAACTATTCTGATGGTCAAGAATATGTGGAAAATGAAATATTGTAACGCTATAAAGTACTCGTGTTTTTCACAAGGAAATTCGGCCATGGACACAAATGATGGAGGTGCCACAACTTCATGGGTTTGGGCCAGCTGCTGATCGCTTGTTGGAAGCATACAACATGCTTTTAAAGATATATTGGTGCCGAATTCAATTTCAATTTTCATTTGTTTGGGTTGTTGAAGGGTATAGATCTTCTGTGGTGCGAAGATAAATTAATTTATGCGAAAGTGAATCTGTTACAGAGTGGCATTGGCATAGGGGCCACATGGATATTGCTAACTGAATTGTTCAATTTTTAGTGTGTTCTGTCTCACAGAATGCTATACAAAGCATGTTCGTTCAACTATTCTTTGGTCGATATCTCTCCTCGTTCTTCTAGATATAACAACATTTCCCCCCTCGAAGCCTTTCATCGAACTTGTGACATTTTGTGCACTGTGGGGTGTTACTTGAACCTTGCTTCAAACAACTTTGTTGTTTTATAAATTAAAAGTGGTCAACAATATATGTCTTTGGTATCGATATAGGTAGCGGATATGTAGTTCCATTTTGAACTCATTCCATCACTTGTTATAGTTGTTTATCGTTAAAAAAGTTTGTATCTTTTTTTTAAAAAAAATGCGAAGTTTACTATGATTGAGTTATGGAATATGGAATATAGTGTTGGTTGAGTTTGATGGGTTTTCTTTTTTTGAACTTTGAGGAATCTAAGAGACTCACATGCAGCTCTTGCAATTGGATCAGTAGCAGGTGAATCATCATTTGTTACAAGGATAATTTTAGAATGCGAGTCTGCATTGAAATTCTTAAATAGTCATCTTGGAATTCTCTCTGCCTCTATTGCCCATGAGCGGAGAAACGGTGTTACTTTCCGCTGGTGACTCAAGTTTTTCTTAGTAAAATGGTTTGGTTGAATTTTTTTTTTCTTTTTATTTATGGGTTTGATATAAGTGCTATGGTAATATATCAGATGTTGCTCAATTGTGAAGTGTTTACCACAAACTTGAGCGATTTTAAAACTTGTCCGTTATAACACGACTACTTTATTTGTTTTGAGTAAGCTGGCGAGATCAGAGAAACTCTTGTTATGTGTCATCTGTCGTATAGTATGAATGCTGAATAAACTAAATCTGCAATATTTAACTTGTAAATTGTTGAAAGGGGGTGTGAACTCAACTCTTAGCAATATAGAACAAAACAGAGCAGTTGTATATGACATATTGCAGCAGTTTGATCACAATTATCTATAACAGTAGATATATATGGTGAAAATGGTTGGAACATGTGAATTTGTCGATATTGTTGTTATGTACATTTCCAAAACAAATAGCTGCATATACGAAATAAAATTTAATAGCCGAGTATTCATCCTACTATGTGCACTTTTCACAATTTGGTATTATTTTGTTTCCGGAATGTCTCCAACAAAAATTGAAATATGATAATTTATTTTCTTTAGATTTATTCTTTGCTATTATAGATGATGGAAATCGGAAGAAACGAATTCGAATATTACCTTTTTCCATGTCGGAAGATCGAAGAAAGCCGTGATCATATGCAAGTAAATCACGATGTGTCGGATTATAGTCGCTTTTCACGACTTCTGCAGATTGCAGCGTCAGAAACTAAAAAAATCGATAAAATGCAGAATTTCTTTGTCTTAGGAGAAATCCCGGGAGAGAAAATAATGAAGATAATGATTTTCATCAATTTTTTCATTTCATAAACTCATATTTATAGAAATGGAAAATTTAAAAAGTTCCATTTAATACTTATGGAGAAATAAAATACAAAAATGTCCTTAAACTTATTTATTCTACTATAAAATTTAATTACCCAAATTGAATAGGATCATTTAACCCGCTCACAGGCGATCCGTATATTTCCAACAATAGATAATACAAAATAACTATACCCAAATAATGGATGCAAGGAAAATAATCTATGTTTCAATTTCTTTGTTCAAATTTATTCTATCTAATCAAATAGTCATTCCATTTATTACATCAGAGTTGATAGAAGAAATTTGGAAAGAATTTCAATAAATTAAGTACCTCAGCCTGATGACTCGATTCTCCTTAGGAGTCAACTATGCAAAACTTGGTTCAGATCTTGTTTCATATACTGCTTCATTCGCAAATCTTCGGATATTTTTAGTTGAGGGTCTGCAATTACCTCCTCGAAACATCGACAAACAAAACAAAGTTTGAAGATTCATAGTAACGTCAAATCCCATGAAAGTTGGAAAATTATGAACTACTTGGTTGGATTTGACCTTAATTACTTCTTAATAATAAATAATAATAATACTGTAGAACGTATTCTTTTTGTCATCTGGTCTAATACTTAACCAATATTAGTTTTGAAATTTATAAATTTATTTTTTTAGAAGTATATTTGTTTTTAAACTTGTCAATCATCATTTAATTAAAAAAATTTACACTTTTGTATAATTTTCAAACGTATCACTTTGGTATGTATGTATTATGTTATGCTCTTTATCAATGTTATTTCAATACAAAATAAACAAAAGTGTCCTGCATATGTTATACTATAATTTACCATTAATAATCAATTTAATTCAATAATAATTTTCATTTTTCACTTCAATTCCTTCAACTAACACTTAAATTGGATAATATTCCCATAAATTACTTGCTGTAAGTTTTAACTACAACACAAACCTGAAATCCCACACCTGAATAGATGTAAATCTAAAAGCTAATTAACTAACACATTTACACAACATCATCAAACCATATGTAACACAACTATAAACCAAACATCAAGAAACCTAGGAATTCAAGAAAGAGTCCACCCTTGAATTTTGCTTGTTGGATAGAAATTTCATGCATATTGGTGGCTGCACACCTGCCAATGCCAATATCGAGCTCGGCAAAGTCCATATCCCATCCCCGCAAATCAGCCCCGACGCTACCGCTGCTCCATAGGCATCCGCCTTAGCTTTATTCACCCTTTTCCATATGAACAATATTAAGCTTCCCACACACATATCAATAGCAAAATATCCTCCAAGGTAAAACGGTATTGCCATCGCCATTGGGATCGGTATAAACCGAGCTATCTTCTTCCTGACTCCGTCTCTAAGCGCGTTAACTGCCATCGCTGCGATAAAAAACACGTAACATAGAGTCAGGCAGTGCTTCGGCAGGGCAGAAAACCCGTCAACCCCGAGAATCGCCATGTTGCGGTACACAAGGGCGTAGGGGGCCGGGTATTCAGAGGTGGGGAGGCCGAGATCGTGGAACGCCTTGTAGAACAGCCAGAAAACGCACGGGGAAATGACGCAGCCCATCGCGGTCCCTATGATCTGGGACACGAACATCGACCTCGGAGAGGCTAACGTCATGTAACCCGTCTTGAAATCCTGCATGAGATCGGATGCAGTCGATACGATGTTCATCATCACGCCACATGCCGCCAATCCCGCGAGGACCCCACCGTTGGCCGCCCCTGCCCAAGCGCCGATCATGAAAATCGCCAACTTCCCGTAGGTGGACGCCAGAGACCAATCGGTTAGCCCACACCCATAAGCATTGCAAAAGGCGAGGACGGGGGCGATGATGTAAATAACCACAATGTAGTACCATTTAAGCTGAGGAAAAATGTGAGGAACGGTGATGATCGAGATTATGGCTATAACTACATAGCCAGCAACAGCTAGCCAAGATGGTATTTGGTCCCTGAGGAACAACTCGGTTCGGCGTTGATCGTCAAATGAGATTGCTTCGGAGTTTTCAGGAGATGAACCGTTGGCAACAGGGAGAATGGTGTCTTTTACAGTTAGTTGTTTGTAAAGACCGAAAAGAGTGTGGCCGAGGACTTTGATGAAGTTGTAAGTTCCGTCGCCTAAGATCATTGCTATGGCTATGAATACTTTGTAGCCTTGTAGGCCATGAAGGCTGCTTGAGCTAAGTTCAGAAGAATACCAATGGCCTTTTCGGGTTTCGATGAGAGGCCACATTAAACCCCATGACAGAATAGCTCCAACAAGCAGAGATATGTTTATGATATATGGACATATCATTCCAACACCAACATATGTAGCAGAGAAATCAAAGTAAAACCTACAATTTTTTTTTTAAAATAACAATTAGTAATTAACCTGATATAAAATGATTTTTTTTTAAAGAAAATACAACTAGTACTTGTATTGATAAGCCTTGAGACCAAGTGTCGGGAAGTTGACAAATCCACAATCATCTCCACCAGTGAAGAACCATTGGAAGAAACCCCATAAAAAGCTGAATGAGAAGAACTTTCCCAATTCTCTCACTTGTTTCCTGTTATCAAAGGAAAAAACGGGTCACTTTTTCCTTCAATTTGTCTTAAAATAAATTTTAGCATAGATTCTGTTTGGTTCGGCTCGTATAAGTTGAAGAAAACAGGGGTACAATACAATAGACCAAGACCATATAGTGAATAGTTTAAATTTTACTTAAATTGTGTGTCTTTCAAATTCATATTGGTAGTGAACTTTATTGAAGGTATAAACAAGGTATAGAGGTACTGAAAGGAGCCGAAGCATTGTTGAGCCGGGGTAAATAAAAGCAAGAAGGATCCGGATCGCTTAGGTGTCAATTAGAACTCGGATTTGATTGGCTGGCATTCTGTTACGAAATCAATCAATTCATCTGTACCTTCTTTATACCATCAATATACTTAGCTTAAAAGGATAAATCTTAGAAAAATCAAAATCCATATGTACATACTTGGCTAATTTAGCACCAAGAGGGGTGTGGAAGCTGTTGATGAGGTGGGCAGTAGCAGTTCCACTTGGGTATGTCAGTTTGAAGTCTATGATCATAATCTGAATTAAACATATTTTTTTTAAAAAAAATTAGATATAACTGGAGCTTCTAATAAATAATAAAAACTGTAAAATGGAAGAAAGAAAGTACCTTACGAAGAGGGACAACAGAAAAGAGGCCAAGAAAGCTAACAACAAAAAGAAAGCCAATCATCCAACCCAATGAAGGGTTCTTTGTGTTCTGTGCTCCATTTTCTTCCGTTGATTGTTTTGCTATCATTTCACTCATCCCAAACATATAACTTCCAAATCCACCTTCAAAAAAATTAACTCAATATCAATCATACTTGTAAAAAAAAATATTACACCACCAAAAGAAATTCAGTTTGAAAATTTGATGTTACCACGAACATAATCACCTTTTTGAGTCTTAGAACAGTTTCGCACATTATGTTAATCAACAGCATGAGTTTACATGAACTTTGTTACTGATTTGTACAATTTAAACTGTAATCTTTTTATTTTATAATTCATTCAGCTCAGTATTCATAGGTATTCCATATTATATGAATTTATACCGAAATAAATCGGTGTTTCAAAAAGCGCTAGGCGCCAGGCCGGGCATAAGCAGGGGCCCAGACGACGCCTAGGCGGATTCAATTTTTTTATTATTTTAATATTTAATGATACATAAAAATTATTATAATATAAATACTAATAGTTTAATACAATAAAATAACAACATTAACAACTCAGTTTAATATATAATAACATAAAAAACATGCTCTAATCTTAAAATAATAAAAAAATTGAATAAAAGTCCGTCCCACTTGAAATAAAAATTTATTAACATAAATAAACCAAAATATAAAAATGATATGTATGTGTTAATCCTTTGATAGATTAAAAAGGAGTCAATCCCACATATGTGGTATGTGTTGAAGTTCTAAAACACACTTTTATTCCTTTTTCATGTTACTTTTTTTATTAAAATATTAATTTTTTTAATTAAAAAATTGCCCCCTAATATCGCATAGGTGCTGAAAAATCACTTATGTGCTCCTAAAAATCTAGCATAGGCATTGATTTTTAAAACACTCACATTTTTATTCCTTTTTCAAGTTATTTTTTTATTAAAATATTAATTTTTATAATTAAAAATCAGCACCTAAATCGCCTAGTGCCGCCTAAGCGTTGAAAAATCGCTCCTCCACCAAAATCACGGCACTGAAATAAATACATTCATTTCAGTTTAGTATCCATCGAAAAGATTAGAATTTTATTTTGAAAATATAATATTATAAATAAAGCATACAAAAGTTATGGGCCATCTAATACGCCAGAAAACTCTTTTTTACTACTTTATTAACTTCGAATGATTATAATCTTATCCAAAATAGTTGCGCGTGATGAAATGGATACTAGTGGATCTACTGGTGCCGTTGACATAAGATGCACATGGACTGTAGAAGATGCAATAGCAAAGTCAACTCAAACGTGTCATGTTGGACTTTGAATTCTTACATCCTTTTACGCTTGATTTATGGGCACTCTGTTCCCCTAGAAGTTCACCCTATTATTCTTTTTTAATAGTAAATGTATACAATGTCAATTACTGATATTCAATTAACTAATCAACCAGTATATTAAATTGAAAGTAACAGTAGCAGAGTTAAACTATAAGTTACTACAAAAACGTATTCCGTTTTTATTATAAAAAACAATAAAAATTTATTTCACTAAATTAGTTTGTTTTTACAAGGCTCTCTTTCTTAATTGTTACTAATGTGTCATTACACCACAATTAGAAAAAAAGTGAAAATTGCATGCACTGATATTTTCTTGCCGAGTTAGAAAAATAGAGTTACAACTACGAAAGTCAATTGGAATAAAAACAGGAAAATCCGTTTGTAAATGAGAATACAAGAATTTTGTGCACAAAATCCCAAAAGAGAGAGATTGGGAATAAAAACAATTTAAAAATTTCTTAATATCAATTAAAGAAGGTGGTCCACTTCCATGCCTAGACGTACGGAAAATTTAATGGTTATCAATGGGGCTAGGACTGTCATTTATTCCTATTTTCCACACGCTATAAATTAATGAAAATCTTAAATTTTGCATATATAATTCTTTAAATCGGCATAACATTAAAGTATCATAAAATAATTCGAGTAACGTCTATCCAATTATGGCTGACTTTAGATGTTTCCAAATTTATTATTGTATATTTAATATTAAAATGCTAGTATAAAAATTCTAAATTACTAGTATAAGCCTTTATCCGCATAAATTTTACAATTATTAAAATAAAAAAGCAATGTTATCAATACCGTACTGGATACGATACCGGTGAAGTTAATGGTACGTGGTATGACCGGTATTATAAGTGATAATACCGGATTAATGAATTTTTTTAAATAATGTAGTATTTAAATAATAAATATCCTTAACAAATTTTCAAATTTTAATTCTAAAAAATCTTTATCAATTTTAGGATTTTACTTTTTTTATTTTGATTTTGAAAGGAAACGTAGCGATAAAAACAAAGAACTTGAACGGGAAGCTTTTAAATTAAAGTTTGAAAAGTTGTTTTTTAAATACCGATTTAACCGGTTTAGTGATATACCGGTATTTTAACGGTATAAACTGATAGGATGCGGTTTTCTTCAAAACCGATGAAGTACTTCAAACTGACAGTATACCTAGCCGGTACCCGGTTTTACTGGTTGAACCGGCCGGTACGGTACTATTTTAATAACACTGCAAAAAAGTTTCATAGACTTCAGTATTATACAATAATTAACTTGAAGAATTTGATAGTAATAAATTAATATAATAGTAACTCAAATAAAAACTTTCAATAATATTATAAATTCATTTTCAGATCTAAAAAATTTGTAAATAATAAAGAGTCCCTGAAAAGACATTTATTGAAAACAAATAAAAACATGAGGTATACGTATAGTTGATGCTTTGTGGTATAGATACATTTTCCCTTTGATTTTCCACCAAACGTATGAGATTGCTTTTGGGTCATTTAAGGAGAGTTTCTAACTGTAAAGCTAAGAAGGATCTTCTAACTTTATTCAAAGAATCTCACTCAAAACCCATATAGCTATTATATGTTCACATGCGCATCTTCAAAAACCACAATTATTTAATGTTTTATTTCCACTATTCATATCAATCCCTTCAAATAAGAACTTTTATTTTGTTTAGATCCCTATGATATAAAAAATAACAAAAAAAAATTTGTTCAGTCATTTCTAATAACTACCGTTTATAACTCACCTCTTCTGAATTTAAATTAAATAGTAATTTAATTGAAAAATTGTTATAGTAATGAAAAAAATTATAATAAAATATTAACAAATAAACAATCAAAAAATTGTTTATGTGTTATATTTCAGTGATATTAGATTTAATGGTGAGAGTTTACCGCTGAAAGCAATGCCAGAGGAGGCGACAACGCAGGTCTGAATGACGGTGTTTTCCTGCCGGGTGAACGGTTGTCTAAGCCAACCCGATTTCTCGAGAAACTTCGTCCACGTCTTAACGAAGAAGAACCCTAAGAGACCAGCCGAAACGTTGAGAGATGGAATGATTCCGGTAGTTAGGTTGAGTTTCATAACAATGAAACTGAACAAAACCCCCAATATGAAACTCACACCAAATGCTCTGAGAGTTAGCTGATTCTGCCATGAAGGAACCTCTCTCTGTTGGAAGATTCTCTCCACGGAATCTGGATCTCCATTTCCGACCTCTTTCATCTTTGACGAATCGTCGTCTTCATGCTCAATTGAAACTGAATCTCTCTTGTTTGTGGCCATTTTTGTGGATCCGTGAATTTCCGAGGGAAGTGTTTTTTTTAAGAAAAGATGGTGAGTGATGAGACAGTGGAATTGGTCATCTTATGTTAGTATTTGTAGGGTAAGCATATGGTTGGGCTGTTATGGTGACCAAGGGTATTATTGTCATTTTACCGCACAGCTCAATTGCCTTTTTCCTTAATTTTAATTACATTTTTTTTTATGAAGAAATTGATTTAAAATGAAACAACTCAACGTGTTCACATAAATTAGAAATTCTTTTTAAGGTTTGTATTACTCTGGTTGTAACAGACAAGCACAAGAGGCCTTTTTAAGTAATTTGGTACAGCTCATTTTAACCTTGTAATTTACATGTTAATCAATTGGAATCTCTAATCATTTTTATCATATTACAGTTAAATCTCTATAAATTAATAATGTTAAGACCATGAAATTTTATTAATTTAGCAAGGTTTTAATTAATCACATAAATTAATAATTATTAATTTATAGAGTATGTAGTTTATATCTCTACTATGTGAATATGTATGAAAAACATGAATTTAATTAATGAGTATTAATCATGCATATTAACTAAATTCATTTATTTTCATTGATAACTTTTAGTATTCCATACATATCTCAAGTTAAATGTATAAATCCACTCAACTATTAATATAGTTACATGTACTAATATTAACTAAGTTACTATATAAAGAAAGTTACTACAAATAACTCTATAAAACAAAAGAAAAAAATGGCAACTCATCTCAAAGGTATAAAAAAACCAACCATAACAGATGGTATACGTAGAGAATTATGTGAGTACAAACAACAAAATCCAGTATACACTCAAAAGCAATTGCAACAATGGGTGTCAGAGAAGTTTAATTTGCAAGTTAATCAAGCTACAATATCAAATACGATCAAGAGGTCAGCAGAGTATCTATCAGTTTCTGACATTCCGAAAGATGATGCCAAAAGACATAAAGATGCCAGATTTCCAGAATTGGATAAGGCTCTGTACGAGTGGTTTGTTAATAACCAAGAGCGCATTAATATGAGTGGGGAACTAATTGTAACAAAGGGAAAAGAGTTTCTAAAAAAGATGTATCCCATTGATACGCCAGATTTTCATTTTTCTCAAGGTTGGCCAGAGTACTTCAAATCAAGACACGGCATCAAGACATATCATCGTTTTGGAGAAAGTGGATCGGTTAATATGGAGGTGGTGGAGAACAATTTACAATCCATAAAAGAGAAACTTAATCAGTTTGCTATGAAAAGATGTTTTCAATATGGATGAAGCTGGATTGTTCTACAGGCTACAACCAAATCGTTCTCTTGCAACAAAGCAACTTGAAGGTAAGAAATAAGATAGGGAAAGACTTACAATTGTTATTT
>CATIWQ010179189.1:0-13675 GCA_949673415.1 Euphorbia schlechtendalii | reverse complement strand
CACACACACACATATATATATATATATATATATATATATATATATATATATATATATATATATATATATATTATGTTTATCAATTATATTGGGTTTTTATATTTTAACATGTTTAAATTTTGACAACAATTTGTACATAAGTTTGTTTGAAATTGTATAAAAAATTTCTCTTATATACATGTTGAGTCCATGAAAAATTTAAATGAAAATTCAATATGGGCCATAGACCAGGTTTGGGAATGACCTCACAAGCCCAGCCCAAGTCCAATGCTAGTTACAAAGTTTTACAGTGTAGGGTGAGTTGGGCTTGGTTGATGCTTTTAACAAAAATCCTGATCAAGTCCAGTCCAAGCTAGCCCGATAAACAAGTCTAGTGTAGAGTGCATGTTAATGCATCGAAAGTTGCCCCAAGTTATTCCTAGAAGCTCGCCCCCTGAACTTTCAAAGTGATCCTGTAACTACCTAAACTTTTAAAAAGTGCACTACTTAGCTTCTGATCGTCACGTGTCAACTTTTTATTGCAGAGAAAAAAATCAGAAAAATGAAATCTCTAAAAAGTCAAACCATTCAAAAGTTGGCACGTGACGTTTAGGAAACAAAATGGTACACTTTTTATATGAGATCACTTTAAAAATTTAGAGGAACAACAATTTTTTGGTATAACTTGTAACAGCTCGTAACATTTATTGCATACTTTTATTTAGAGGCAACTCCAAATTATCACTTAATATGTACTGAAAAAGAAAAGAATAAATTGATTGAAGAAACATATATTACATACTTTTCTTTAGAAGCAACTCCAAATTATCACTTAATACATATTGAAAAGAAAAGAATAAATTGAAGGTGAGTTACATTCAAACATTTCAATTCATTTTAATATAATTATAAATTTCCACTTAAACGTGGAAAACAAGTCTATGGCAGCGATATTAGCTACAATTGGCTTCAGTTTTGAACCAAAGCAATTTTGGTGATGCATTGTATACATGACTGGTGAGCGCGTGAGGCAGTAGTGCACAAGCCCAACCAATATTTAACATTAGTTGAACAGACAAGACGTGCAAATTATTGAAGGGGCTTCACATGTCCGTGCATAAGTTAAATTATAAAAAAAAAACAGAAGGCTAAATGATAAGCTCCTGCACTGCACCCTTACCATTCCACCCCTGTAACTTCCTATTTCTTAAAAAATAAACTTTGTAGTTCCTCACGTGCCATTATTTGATTGTTATGATTTTTCAAAATTATCATTTTTTCTAATTTTCAATCTTCAATCAGTTGACACATGACATTCAGGGAATAAAGTGGTACACATTTTGAAATTTGAAGGAATTACAAGATTATTTTCCAAAAGATGAGGGAGTTACGCGGTCATTTTCAAAGACAGGGGGTAATAGGTAGAAGTAGCAAATGTGAGGGAGTCAATGATACATGGTCATAAAAAAAGAAAAAAAATCGATTATCTTCATGAGTCCTATACACGGTGTTTTAAAAGGCATTAGTCTCGCGGTGAACAAGAATTAATTGGAGTCTACGTGGATTATATTTTTTAATTTTAAAATTTATTAATAAATTATAATAGTAAATTTAACTAATAAATAAATTTTTATTATAATGATAAAATTTAAAATCCATGTAACAACAAATTTCTTGATTTTAACAATACTTTTCACCTTGATCGCCTGATTATATAAAGTCATGATAATATTTCAAGAAAACCCAAACTAGGCGGCTGCCTTTCAAAACAGAGCCTATGCTATTTCTCTCAATAGCGTTGTTTTAAAAATCCCCACTTAGGCACTATATTGAGGGTCACCCTCCGACTACGCCTCTTAAACCCCGCTGATTAGCGCCTTAATCCTGCCTAAACCTCGACTAATCCCCGCCTAGATCTTTGAAAACTCCGACCGTCCGACTAGCGCCTAACATTGCTAAAGTGTGGAGCATTTTGCAGCAGAGTTTTGTTGAAATTTGGTGCAAAATTAATTTATGTACTTAAAATTTAAGAGTCAAATTTGTTTGTTGAAATTAATGTGCTAATTAATTGGTAGCTATTTTCCTTATTTAAAATGGCATGTTGTAAGTAGTGGTCAGGTAGGGCGGGGGCATTTTCATCTCTCATTACTTGTGTGTTTCTACTTCTTAACCCATATAATGACTTTTTATTCTTTTAATTTAATGAATAAGAAAGTTGTAATATTTCTTTTTTATAAATATTCTTGTGTTTTGCTTTCTTACTCCAACGAAATAGGAACTGAAACGGAAGGAAAGAACAGATACTGGATCTTAAGACATGGAAGAAGCATTCCCAACCAGAAACGCCTCATTGTTTCTTCTCTAGTTCCATTCTTTCTTTCTTAATGTCTGTATCTAAATTAAGATCAACCGTGTTTTGTTGGATTTCACATTAAGCTACAATGTTAATGGTATTAATATATGACCCTTACAGGAAAATGGTATCCTCCCTGAATACAAATTAACTCCCCAAGGCATCGGTCAGGCACAACTTGCCGGACAACTCTTCCTCTTTGTATCTATCTTTTCTTTCATTTACATTCTTCCAACTTGGAATCGAAAAACGGATCGAACTCTTACTTATCCCAGGGATCTTCGCAACATGTAAGCAAAGCCTTTGGATTACAATCGACTGTCCATGGCTTTTACAGCACCAGAAGATCGATAATAGATTATTTGCGGGATTTTGCAGGAATTGAAGGAAAACAACATAGCACTCAAAAAAGTGCGCATTTGCTACTCTCCGTTTTCAAGAACAACTCACACTGCCCAAGTCATTGCATCTGTTTTGGATATTCCATTTGATGGCCCTCAGTCTAAGGTGAACTCAAACATAAGCTATTACTTCGACACGGAATTTGTTACCTTTCGAGATTTTCAATCTTATTTCTTGATAGGTGATGGAAGATCTTTGAGAACGTTATTTTGGTCCTACGTTTGAACTTATGTCCCTTGACGACAAGGTATGGATCACAAAAGGAATGCATGCATTTTTTAATTTTGACATGTAAAGTTACTCGTCATCCTATGTTCAACAGGGTCCCGAAATGCAGGCACTTCACAAAAAAGATCCAAGTACAAAGCCAGATGGCGGCGAAAGTGCTAAAGATGTTGCCAATAGACTTGCAACTTCAATGGCAGTAATGGAGTCAGAATTTCAAGGGTATTAGCCATCTTTTTCTCGTCTTCAAATGAATTCCGATATTTTCAAGGGGTTTGTTTTGATATGTTGATTTTTATTGCAGATGTGCAATATTAATTGTAAACCATGGTGACCCGCTGCATATTTTGCAAGCTACGCTCCATGTAGTCAAGGAACAGTCAAAATCCACTAATGATGACCTGGCATCCAGAATCCAGGCTGTCAACGTCCAGTCAACTTTGACTCAACACCGAAAGTTTTCCCTTCTTACCGGAGAGATTCGTTTAGCGATATACAAGTTTATCTTCTAAGGTACATTGGAACATAAACATAATTATGTCTATTTGTGATCTCTAAAATTGAAGACCAAAAGACTTTGTATCACTAACATTAGTAACTTGTAACTGGGGCAACATACAGTACAACAATCTGTATAGACATAAAACAACAGAGGAGAGAATCTCAAACATAAAGCAAGATCCTTTGTTATTCACAGCCAAACAAGCCCTACAAATCTATACAATACTCCAGGCCCAGGCCCAGTACAATAATGTTGCAACTAAGAGGAAAACTGTTGCCTAAAGCAAAGTAATTGACACCTTTCTCATTCATAATTTCTACATTTCTCTAATCTTTCGTTACCCATCTCCGGCCCCTTATATGATACCCGCCAAAGCTTTGATCGCTGCTGCTTTCGCCTCCACTCTCTCCACTTGTATACCCTGATTTTCGGCGGTGTTTCTTTCCTTTCACTACCCCGCTGTCGCTAAAGCTCCCGTTTAACAGAGGATCATCTATCCCGCGAATCACTCTTCGTGCGGGTGAAGGAGCCACACAGCTGTCATCCTTTGTTCGTCTCCTTTCCTTGTCATGTCTCTTCATGTTTTGAGAGATCTTGTGCAATTTCTCGTTGAACTTTGTTAAACCCTTTTCCACCGGTTCCACTGCTTGGTTTACAGTGAATTTCACATCGTTCACAATCTGTATGGGGAGAAAACATAGGATTCAGCTTTCCAGAAAATGTAAAATGTACTTCAATTTTCTTAAATAAAAATGATACGTAGCCAAAAAAAATTTCCAAGACATATTTCAATATAAACAAGCAATCCAGATAATATGACTTCAATATATGCATGATAAGCTTTCAATTAGTTGTTGAGAGCCAATACCACATCTATAGAATTGCAATTTATTGTTTAGGTTTATGGTTGACACTGCCGAATTTTCTCTTCATTGTTAAGTCCTTAACAGCACCTAAAAGACAATATGAAAAGTGATAGAGATTTTATAGCATTATTTTCCAAATTAAGACACTTCTAGGATAATTCAATCATGAGGATTCCAAATGCCATGATTTTGTAGCTTAGGCAGTGCAATTTTATGTAACTGAAAGCAACAAAACCCTCCAACACGCCCCCGAGATAACAGGGGCAACTACTAAGAATCTAAAGTAACGATTAGAAAACTTACATAGCCACCACCGCCAACAACAACATCCCGGACACTTTCTTTGATGGTCATTCCACTCTTGACATCAATGTCGGGCTGTGGGAGGCGTAACTTTGTGGGTCTTTCACTATCTCTGACCTCATCTGGATCCAATGGACAATCAACCGATGCATAATCTCCAAGAACTGCAACACTTCCATGATGGATATCACCCATCAACTCATAAGGCTTAGCAGGGAACACATATAGGTGAACAACTGAAGCTATGCCCATCTGTACTGGATGGATAAATAGACATGTTATACTTTGACAATTTCAATGAAAACTCATCATATTTCAGATATTAAGATAACATTTCAAAGAAAAAAATGCTGCTTCTTTAGGTTTGCACTATCCTCCAGAAGTAGTTGTTCAAATAAACATTAGCCTTCCAAATTTCAGAAAAATTGCAGGTTAAAAAAAGCCACCTCAATCATGAAAAACTCTTGGGAAAATGCAACTGGTTGTTGAAGACCTGTACCTCTATACAAATGATAAAATCCTGGACACTTGACTTAAATTGCAGGCCTTGAGCTATAGGACTTTTAAATAAACCGAGTGAGTAAAGAAGAGCAATTGCCACTCCTTGCCACCAAGTTAAAAACACAATTGATTTAAATGTGAGGAACTTGTATAATGGTTTAATGTGAGCCAGTTCGTCCTTGGTGACAGTGTAAAACTGAACTAAGCAGTACAAAGCCCATGACTGGCTGAAATTCAGAACAACCGCCATGTATGGGTACCTACAAATTTAACAATTCCAAGTCAATAGCTGAAATACTACCATAGCAATTTATGAGAAGCACCAGATATATAAATTATTTGGTTTATTGAAAAGGATATAAATGAACTTGGAGATGATTCATATCTTTTAAGAATCTGATAGCAAGTACTGCATGCAAGTACTTGATAGAAAAGCAAACCTTCAGACTATCATCACAAATGACAAAATAAGAGACTCAAATAACAAAAGTAATACCATGAAATGCCAATTAACACTGCACATAGACAATTGGAACTTGGAAGCATGCCATAATGCGACATGACTATGATTCTACAACAAATCAACAAGTTAAGGTCAACTGATGAGAAAACTTACTTTGGAAGCTCCATGAAAATGCCAATTAACACTGCACATAGACTTGCATCCAAATTTACGTATGAAGACAAATCTGATAAATCCACATCAGGTGAAACACAACATGCCATCAGCAACCATGAGCTTACTTGAGCTATTTGCATGAGCATATGCTAATTTTCAATCTTATTCACAGAGCACATTTTGTGCTCTACCTTTTAGCAATTTGATCACTCTTTTCCTTAAAACAAATAATTATCTTTACAATGCAAGGGTTACCCAAACAGATGAATAAAGGCCTTCCATTCCATGTAATCTAAATGGAAGGGCTGAAGGACAGATCCATGCACACATCAAATACAAGCATGCTTATATCACGATAATATATTCATATCATATAAAAATAACTCCAAAACTCTAGAACAAGATCGATCTCAGTTATAACTACTTCAGCAAGATCAGTGTCACTCTTCAAACACATATAAATCACATCAGCAAATAGATGTGGACTAGTGTATCATGCATAGATCAGACACAAGAACAGATGACTGAATAGGAGGCTATATCACAATTCACAAGGTTTAAACAGACGAAAACGCAGCAAAGTTCATATACTTGTCCATACACATTTTTTCTAGTACTTTCTGTTCTTCCAACAAATTAATTTTATATATATGATCAGACATACGTGTGGTATCCTTCAGTGACAACATAAATAACTGACAAGACAGAAAATACAGGAAAATATGCCCTGTATCATTCAAATAAAGGATCCGTACAATAAAATATCACCAAATAAATGCCATAAAAGTAGAAAGATAAGTCCAATTAGCATAGTGTCTGATCTGTTCCTAGTTTCTTATTTGTTCCTCTAACAGAAGAGAACATCTTATTTTGAAAAAAAAAATTAATAAACTGCAATTGATTGCAACAAAAGTCAATACTATGTAATAGATGAGAATATTCATTGATATTATCTTACCCACATGCTACGTTGAACTCTCCTTCACAATATACACCAAATGCTTCAAGAACAACAGCTAATATTGAAGTCAAAGACTTGATTAACATCTGTTATAAAATAAACCATATCATCAAACTAAGGTTACAACAACTCAAACTGAAAGCAAGAGCAAAAGTTAAAATTTCTAGCAACGTGAACATACATATTGAACAATACCAAACTTGACAACTTGATAAAACCACTGACCAAGCTTCCACGGCTTTAAGATATAATTCATCGGAAAAGGATGTTTTACAGTTCCTTCATCATTACCATGTTCCAGAAGGGGGGCCTTAAGGTTAATACGCCCTTGTCTTTCCATAAACTCAATAGTTCTTTCTTCCCCACCTTTTAAAAGAACACAATGAGAATAAGTAACTGAAGAGAGAAATCATTGGTTCTTCTTTCAGTTTGAACTGTTTATCTTCATAACAATCAAATAATAAAATAAAAGTATCAATATTCAGTATAACTTTCTGAAACTTGTATTTGTATACAAAAGCTATAAATATCTAAAAAATGAACCTGATGTTATTCATAGTATCATATTGGGTAAAACTACTTTAAAATATTAAAACAAAAATTGTAGTTGAATATTTCTATGTACATTAAAAATTGTTAATGTAAAAATATAAGGTAATGCCTTGATTTTTCACTAACTTCAATTACAATAATTACCTTTAATCAGGCCTTTTAAATGAAAAAATGTCTTGAAAGGAAAAGGATTTCAAACACTTAAACCAAGAAACAGCTTGGAACTTATAGCAACAAAAGAGGGACCAAAGCTCAAACTAACACAAATGGCCAATATAGCACCATCATCTTCATATTACATTAAAAGCTTGCGCATCAATTCACATTTCAAAATATTCGGAAAAGAAAAGGTGTCTTTTTGCCCATGCATGGCATAATATAACTGAAGCTTTGGCATCTCTTAATAAACATGCTAATTAGTAATTTATTTCTTTGCTCTTGAATCTTTTCTTCATCAATAATCGTAAGTTCTGAATGTAAATGCTACAGTTTACGAATTCATATAGCACTGACTATTACACCTTTGGTGCAACTGCAAATATAACACAAAGTTTCAGCTGTCTGTTTACTTTTCTTTTAAAAGCCAGTAATAGATTTAATCCATTCACAATAATAAAAAAATAATAATAACAACAACAATTAAAAAAACAATGAGATCACCCTAACAGAATCCAAAATAGAAACAGCTTATCAAATTATCTGCTAATGAGATGCAGTGAAATACCATAATATGCAAACAACAAGTCAAAAAAACTCCAGGATTTGCATATCAGAATATATTACAATAACAGTTCTTGGAGGAACATACCCAAGCAAGCAGTAAGATATCTTCCAAAGCAATACATGGCAAATGATTCATAGCAGTCCCTCAGTATCTCAATATCAACACTAATTGATGGATTCATCAGTGATATAATCTGTTTTAAAAATGAAAGTTAGAAAAACAAAAATAATACAATTTGAAGTAGCAAACTTAAAGTTTTCTCTTGATATATTTCATCTTTTCACCTGCCCAATTTCTTGAAAATGTTTTTGGGAAATCAGAAAATGGATGTTGGTTTCAACTTTCAAGTTATTAAGAACACAATAAAAAAAACTATTTGCAGCCAGGTCAAGATTTGAACACTTACAGATTCAACAGAATAACAAGGAACCATAAGGATAACTCCAATTAAAAACTTCTGCTCCTGCAAGAAAAAACATCAAGAAGTTAACTGGCTGGTACAAAAGGCAAACATAAGAAACAGCAATAGACACCAACAATGGGAAGATTACCTCAGGATTCTTGTAAGCAGAAAGGTGTTCGAATAACAGAAAAAAAGACAAGCAAAGCGTCAACATCACAAAAGCAGTGGCAATTACAGTCGCCCATACTGGAGGTGAGTAGCCTAAAAGAGGAATTAAAAGATCCTGATACTTCATGGGCTACACTTGCTTACTTCTAATTCTCTTATAGGTAGCCAGCCAGCATAACGAGAATCGCAAATTCCAAGGCTGCTACAACATTGCAACCCAAATAGGTAAATAGTGCACTCACCTGCCACAGACAGCAAAAAGCATACAAAAATCCATAAACTACGGCAAACTATGCAGAAGTCTTTGACACTTCATCACTGTTTTCTTCCTATTCTTGGCAAAAATAACGAAACCCAAAGTTCAATTGATTCACAATTAGGGTAAATTCGATTTTGATTCAACACACGCATTGAAATTACAAAAACCTAAATAATCAACAGCCGCAACCGCAACCGCAACCTTTTTTCATTATTACACGGCGGGCAAAGAAACGAAGCCCCGAAACCGAAAAATTGATCATCGCAAAACAAAAAAAGAGAAAGAATACTTACAGAAATGAAATCCGTGAAAGAGATAAGACGATTAATGAAGTTGAATATGGGGAGGTAGTGAAATGAATCCCGAAATCGATTGGAGAAGGAGCTTGGAAAAATATGAAACGGCGACAGCAGAGATTAAGTTGAATACAGAAATCTGGGGGGGGGCCAGCCTCCCAACTCTCGTCTGGTCTACGCCTTTGATTTCATCAAATATCATTGGTTCAATTCATTCTACACTTCGTACACTTTACTTCTTCCATTGCATTGCTCACCAAAAACAACTCCATTATTTATTTTTTAAACAAAGTTACAAAATTCGTTTCAACTAATTCTGATTAAAAGTTTCTTTATTATTTCCCTTTTTTCAAATAAATTTTATAATGGACGAAGCTAAAGTGGATATTATTAGGGGGCACTTAGTTGATACATTGGAAAAATTATTTTATTCAAAAATATTAATCTAACCAAACTGAGATCAGGTTACTGAAAAATTTTATGGTAAATTTTAGGGTCCTAAAAAATAAAATGCCCCATTCAAACAAAGAAAAATTGCATTTTTACTATGTATTATATAAGTTTTTTTATCGTATTATGCATAATTTGTATTTAAGATAAATAATTTTGTTGTTCACTTTTAAACAAGATGAACCAGTGTTATATCATGTCAAAATTCCACTGAAATAGATAAATTTTAGAAAATACTGAATTGAGAGTAACTCATCTATATGTACTGTGTAGTATGTGAATGTCTAATGGATAATATAATAGAAAATTATTATTATAAAAAATTATTACTGATTTTTATTTTAAAGATATATATAAATCAATAAATATTAGTAAATATAGCTAACATAAATAAATAAAAGATGTATTGTTACACACGTAAAAGCAATGTGAATTTTAAAGAGGCAAATGTAACCACATTCTTCATATTTCATTTTTTAAACACCATTTTTCAATATCTATAATGTTTTCCATCCACCAGCATTCTAATTTTACATTCCTCAAATTAGATTCTTTTCAAATAACAATATTATATTTTTATTATTATTATATTAATTAAAACAATAAAATGTACAATAATAACAAAAACTAAAAAGAAAAAAAAATATTTTATTGCATTCTTTAAATGTAACCTTTATATGTTGTGAATTTTTTAAAAGTATTCGTTTGATTGTCAGTTTTTTTATATGTATTTCCTATTTTATCAAATTGTTTTGTTTAAGAGAATCATTGTATTTGCTTTAAAATCCCTAAGACAGTGATCGAGAATATTGATGTAATTAAACCAATTAAATAAATTTATTAACAATTAAATTCAACTATCATAGTGGGAGTTCCCAATCAATTTGATTTGTAAAATCGAATCAATTGAACTATATCAAATGAAATCAGTTCAAATATTGTTCATTTTATTCAATGAATTGTGTTTTTTTAATTGTTTTAAAAACACAGTATATTGTACATGTCCACTCATACTATAGCATTGACTTTTATTCTTGCTTTTGATATGCTTAAATATTGCTTCATTATGAAATAGTATGAGGTTTTTAAGATTATGCTAGTCCACAATTTATTTCCGATTCATTTGGAGCCATATGAGCAAACCATACCATATGCTCGGTGCATAAAAAAATAAAATACATAAAAGCAATATCTGACTAGAAAAGTTAGGTGTATATCTATATTCAGATTACAATGTAAAAAACCAAATAAAAAATAACTCAATTCCTATAACCAAAGCTATATTCTGAAACCAATTTCTAGATGAAACTTGTGTTGTCTTTTCTGCAGAAGAACAAAAAAATTAGCCCTTAATATTTGAATTCTGGTTTATTGATAAGAATTAAATGAAAAAAAGTATTGTAATATGTTGTCAGAATTATTCAATTAATATTCTTTTTTTATTCTGCTCAGTGCGTAACATAAAATAGTAAGTGTTCAAAACCATAAAATTATAGGAAACCCATAGTTTTGTGCGTGACGTAACCATAAAATTATTGTAAGATTTCACATAAATATGTTAATTAGTTTGGACTGTGAATTAAGAATTATATGATAAAACTCGAGCTGACCAAACTCACATGTACAGTACTGTGTATTTATTATTCATAAGCTGATTATTAAATTATAATTTAGGGTTTGTTTTCCTGCCTACCCTACCCTAGCCACGTCACGTTTTGTATTATATATGTTTTTTTTTTTTTTTGTATTTTTTCCCCCAAATTTCATTATGTTATTTGAAATTTTTTAATTATAAAAACTTTGGTTTTGCTTTGTGGTGTACACATGCTCTAAGTTTAATAAGAAAAGCCTATTGTTGCTATAAATGGGCCTAACCTGTCATTGAGCAAAATATTAATGTAAAAGAATGATAATGAATTTTTGTAAGAAGAAGAAGCGTCGGAGATGTGAAGTTATTTCACATCAAAAACAAAGTTAAATAATGAGTAGGTATATAAGTAGTGAAAATCGAACATTAACACAAATCAATTGATTTTGTATTACATTGGTTCAAGCTCATTTATATGTTCACTCAAACTATCGAATTCAATACTCTCTCGATCCATGAATCTCCACATGAAGTGAGTTCTTTTATAGTTTTATATATTTGTAACAACAATGAGTTATGAGATAAAGAATTAATACTTTCACAATAAATCGTTGTTAAAATTTACCCATCCTTATATAATAAAAAGTTTAAAACGGTTCAAAGCTCCAAATAATTTTTACATATGATTCTAATACATTACAACAAATCATGGCGAATTCGTTAGTCTAGTTGTTATAACTGAAATTATCATCTCTGTATATTTATATTCAAGTCAAATATGGATGAGAATTTTGAATCATTAGATTTGTTGTACATATTTCATGCAATTCGATAACAATTTAATCAAAAAATTAACAAACAATAGAAATATATTCGGAAATTAAAGAGCACATGGATTTTTTATATGTAGTTCCCCTTTAGTTCAGTCTTAGAATTGAATTTTTGAGTCCTTCTACGGATGAGAAGAGAGGAGAAGCTTTATTAATATGATCTACCTCAGAGAATTCGCAAGAGTTACAACAATCAAAGGAACCAGATAGTTAATAAAAGAGAATACACATGACTCTCAAACAAAGCTTAAGCAAAGTATAGATTAGCCTCGCACAGAGTGCAAGCACGTGAGAAGGTCTTATAAAGCAAGATGTTCAACAAACTTCAGTAACCGCTTCATCAGATTTCATCACATCATCATCAACAAACAACCGACGATCAATTAGAGGGTTGTGAAGAAGAGAAGAGAAGGGAAGGGAAGGAAATCGCCAGAGGGTGAAAAGGAACCCTAGTAGGGGCAGTTTCATGTAGCCATCAATGGGGTCCATGGAATCCCAAAATTTTGAAAAATAGTGTTATTTTATGTATATTTAATATATGAACATCACAAAAATAGGAAACTGGGCCCCTCATGTTGATTTATTTTTACTATAATTTATAAATCATCTTTCACAGTTATTGATTTCTAACTCTTTACTTGTAGAGTATAAAACTATGCATAAGTTTTTTTTTCTTAATGCCATTAAAATATATATTTTATTGACATATATTTAAAATTAAAAGTTATATGTACATTAAAACTTATTTAAATACTTTTTGGGTATTGTTGTGTAACTTAGTGTGTTTTTAGTACATTGATCTATAGAAATTGTCCCTAACATGTTTAATTTGTTAATCAATATAATGCATGAACTATTAAATTTTAGTACATTAAGTGTTAATCCAGTGATCTAAACAAAGTGAAATAACAATACATAGAAGATGAACATGTTTCACTAATCATGCCAAACTATAATTGAATAGATAAGACACAGAAACACAACATAGATAGTTCAAATAACGAAAGACATTTAAGTTGAAGATCATAAAATAATTAATTCGCTAGTAATTGGGTTTCATAGTAGAAAATTTCTGAATTCGCCACTAAATCCTAGGATTGGAGCTAGTATTTACACCAAGTAGTTATCAGTGAAACACACAACTTAGGAAATAGGGTTAAACATTTGGACATGAGCGGGTATAAGAAGAAAAAGTGGGCTTTAGGCTTCACAGAATAGCAAAGGGACAAGCTAAATAAGGGTTTTTATGGAAATACAAGAAAAAGTCAAAATAATTTTAGGGCATGTCAATTTTAAGTTTTGATTTTTAGAAAAACGTGAATTTAAGTTTTGATTTTTCAAAAAACATGAATTTAAGTTTTGATTTTTCAAAAAACGTGAACATAAGAATAACCACAAATTTCGAAGTATAATAGTTATTATACCAGGTATAACAGTTATTATACCAGGTATAACAGTTATTATATCAGGTATAACAGCTATTATACCATGTATAACAGATGTTATACCAGGTATAACAGACATTATACCTGGTTTAACAAACATTATATCTGGTATAATAGTCATTATACTAGGTACAATGTCTATTACATTGTTCGAATATGAAATTTCAAACTAGATCTTAAAATTTTCATTATCTTCAATAATTAGAATATTTCTCTGATATTCTTTGTTATGTTGACTATTATACCGGG
>CATIWQ010179162.1:0-10381 GCA_949673415.1 Euphorbia schlechtendalii | reverse complement strand
GTGATTCATTTCGATTTATCAAATCGAATGGCAATCCTATCACTTCAACACTACTACTAATGTGGTCATGAAATATACAGAGCATACCCGTACTTGTAATCCAATATTTAAGGACCCGTTAGTAATATACTACAGCATACTCAATTCCACATCCGTAATAAGTTGAAATCAAGTCCGAGGACAACTGAGTCCTATTCAGCAAGTTGTCTATGACATACAACCATGTGACTTTGCTGTGTGGATCAGTACAGCCCCATGTTTTCAACATGTGCCCATGTTCATGATCTACTTTACCAAGTGACATAGCAACTACATTGCTATAGATCATCCAACATACAAGTCTTTCGTTTCATTCATTTCCATCATTAAAACAGACTTGGGATATTTATGATTATCAATCAATGGATACTCTACTCATATTATAGCACAAGGTATAAATGCAGTAGATTATTGTCTTTAAAATGTGACACTGCATGAACCAATACCTTTGGAACTAGGGCACATCAACAATTCCAACAGTGTTGTCTTGGAAAATAAAATTTCTACTATGAAAATTCTAGAAGTCCCTTTTCAAGAAAGTGGTAGAATTCTAATTGAGAAGTAATTATAATCATAAGTTATTTAGTTTAATTCTTATCGGTAAGGTTATATTTACCCAAAGCCTAATTGCACAATCAATTTACATAACACCCTAATCCACCCTTCATCTATTTTGATCGTCAATCCTAACCATTCCAACAATTTTTCTTCTTTATTTCGCATATCTTTGTTTCATCGCACCACTTTCGATTTCTTATTCTTCTTTTGGCCGGCTCTAATCTAAGTACGTCACCGCTATTTAGTTTTGTCACAGTTCCTTTCATTTCATTTTAGCCCTCCTCATCTCCGCAAATGTTTTGATCTCAATTTTAAGGATGGTTGATTTGACTGATGAACTAAATGATGAAAGGCTAAAACATGTACAGGCCATTTTTTAAAAGCATATATTATCATTATACCAGAATGTGTATGAATAATGCAATTGTGTAATTAATTATCGGCTAAAGATGCAAGAGCAGGTCTGTATCAGGTCCGGAATTGGATGCTTGAAAGCAAAATGTTGTTATTGAGAGGAAGAGCTGTATATTACGTAAAGAGGTGTCTATCTGGTTTCCTTGCTGAACGAAAATCATTTGAATATATATGGTTGTCGAAATCGGTAAAGGTATTGGAAGGATGGCAACTTTGTTTCGGGACGGGTTATGGAACTTCTTGATACATAATTTGTTGAAGAATATTTGATTCACCTTAATGGAGATTGTGGAATGTAGGCGGGGTTACATACTTACACTAGAGCTTTCGTCATTGTTAAGTTGGGTTATCCATATTTTTTGGAATTAAAATTCTAATTTTTAATCTTGCAACGCAATGTTGTCTCTGTTTATTTTTTGGAACAATAAATTATAACAGTAATAAGAACACCTGTCCTGCCTGTGTATAATCTAGCCAACATAGGCCATAAAATTACAATGAAAGAAATAAAATTGCTATAACTAAATCTAGCTATGTACGTCCCTTGTTTCTCTCAATATGCTCCTCGTACTTGAGCAGTAGTTGAAGTTAGTGATAAATCATCCCTTCAATTCTGCCCATAATTTCAGCATCAACGCCACTACAACTCAACTTTGTTATCCATGTTTTCAAGCATAAACTCCTGCATTCACATACACTCCAAGCTAACTTCTGCCCATGTTCTAATTTCAGCTCCAAAACTTGTTGTAAGTTATTTTTGTTAAAAAGAAAATAAATTTAATAATATTTATTATTATATTTAATTTGAAACAAGAAGCAAAAGAGTCATACGATTTTCTCTTCTATCTTTAATTTCATATTGAATGAAATTGAATTTAAAACGAGCATATTAATGTATACTCATCCTTGCCATCTTCTTTCCCATATACATAGGAATGTTTTTATGTAGAATGAGAAGGCATAGAAAAAAAGTAAATATAGAGCTCCTAATTTGTTGGCAACTCTTTGATTAATTCTCTTTAAGTTTCTTAGGTTCATAGTTACTCGTCATTCGGTGTTAACATTTTACACTCGGTTGTGTTCGCCTAATGTCTATTGTTGTATTTTGAGTGGCAATTTACCATATGGTGCAAAATCTGTCTTAAGGAAACCGATTTGGGCTTCAACAGAACCATCTCTTTTTAATAGCGGTTGAACGGTTATTTCGGTATATTCTTAATATATTATAATTTTGGTATTTTTATACTAACGTGGTTATTTTGTAATTCAGGTTACTAATTATCTATATTATCGTGAATTGTTCTCTTTATAAGAATTATATATATTAATTTTTTTTTGAAAACCATCTGGAAGAATAATGTGTTCTTCCGTCGGTAAAAGTTTGGAATGGGTGAAAATTTCGGGGCGAACGTCCCAACTAGGTTGATACGTTCGTTTGCCTACAAAATACCCAAACCTCTTAATTAAAAAGAGCGTGTCACAAAGTGCGACTCACCCAAATAATTATAAAATGCGCAAGTTGTCAATTATATATGTTAAATTTATTTTTAACTTTTCTAACAATCTTAAGAAATTTTTTTTTCATATTTTATATATTTCTTAAATGAGAACGTGATACCGTAACTTGGATTATCGTGACATGGATTGTTGAAATTCTGGATTACCTTATTTATGGACAAAATTGTAGGACTTAATATGGACATTTTCGGACCTAGTTAGGATAATAAATTAAAAGTAATTTATAATAAATTAATATTAAAAATTTGTTGTCTTACGGGTAATATATATTTTGTTTATTTCCCTTTCTTTGTTATTATTTTGAAATTCTAACTAGGTTTGTTTGGAAATTTCAGAATTTATCATGGCTATGTAAATACCACAAATTGAAGACATTAGTCCTAAAATTACTCAATGTCAGAATGCAAAAATTCAAAATGGACAACATGGTCCAATTGATTCTAAGCCTATTAATACAACGTTTGTTGCTTCCTCACTTGTTGATGGACCAACTACTTTTAGATATACAAGTTCTGGTCCTACTCAAGGAAATGGCACTGGAATAATTATAGTCACGTTAACCAAAATGGACAATATGGTCCTAATGGTTTTGGACTTAGCCAAAATGGACAATTTGGTCCTAATGATTCTAGTCTAAATGGAAATGAACTTTCGGCTTCTATGATTGTTTTTCCTAATAATCATGGAGGGTTCAAGTTCATACCTGATTACTATTCCTGAGAGGTCAGAGAAATTCAATGGTGTGAATTTCAAAGTTTGGAAACAGAAAATGCTTTTCTACTTGACTAGCATACATTATGATAGATTTGTGAAAGAAGATCCTCCTTTTGTACCTGAAGGAGTGGTTGTTCATTCTTTTAAATTAACTGTTGATGCTTGGAATTATTCTAACTTTCTTTGCAAAAACCATATTTTCAATGGTTTGATTCCTGGACTATATGAAGTTTATAGTGTCAAACGTAGTGCAAAGGAATTATGAGAATCATTTGATAGAAAATATAAAACGGAGGATGATGGTGCTAAGAAATACTTAGTAGGCCAATTCCTAGATTTTAAAATGATTGATTCTAAATCTGTTGCAAGTCAAGTGCAGGAACTCCAACTTCTGATCCATGTGGTGGAGGCTGAGAAAATGGTAACAAGTATACCATTCTAGGTGGCTGCAATAATTGAAAAATTGCCACCAAGTTGGAAAGATTTCAAAGCTTATCTCAAACATAAGTGAAAGGATATATTTGTTGAGGATCTCATTATTCGCCTACGTATTGAGGAGAAAAATAAAAGATCAGAGAGAAAATATGGTGGAGGTCCATAAGGACTCCAGAAAGGGTAAGTAACCTGTGAAATCTAAGTCAAATATGGGACTGAATGGAGGAATTTCCAAGAAACTAAAGTTTAACAAAAAATGCTACAATTGTAATAAGATGGGACATAAGTCTTCTAATTGTAGATTGCCAAAAAGAGTCAACAAGAAAGAAGCAAACGTTGTTGATGGAATTACGCAAGATGTATCTGACATCGACCTTTATGCAGTAATTTTTAAAGTCAATATGATAGACTCAAACCCTAGACAATGGTTGCTTGACATTGGTGCTATCCGACATATATGTTGCAGTAAGGAGTCTTTTACTTGATTGACTCTCATAGAGAATGGGGAGACGCTTTTCATGGGAAATTCTGCAACTTACAAGGTGAAAGGATACAGAATTGTGATTCTGAAAATGACTTCTAGCAAAGAAGTCAAACTAGAAAATGTCTTGTATATTTCAGATATCAGGAAGAATCTTATTTCTAGGAGCCTTTTGAGCACACATGGATTCAAGAAGGTATTTTAATCTCAAAAATTTATTTTATCCAAAGGGGGTATGTATGTGGGAAAGGGATATTGTAATGGAATGTTCAAGTTCAATTACATCTCTTGTAAGAATTGTTCTATTAATGTAAATAAGAACAACATTTATGCTTATATGATTGAGTCTTCTAATTTGTGACATAGTAGTCTTGGACATGTAAATTTTGATACGTTACGGCGTTTAATTAACTTAAATCTTATACCCACATTTCATATTGATAAAACACATAAAATGTGATAAAATTGACAAGATCTTCATTTCAATCAGTTGAAAGAAATTTAGAACCACTCTATTTGGTACATAATGATATTTGTGACTTGAAATTTTTTCAATCAAGGGGAGGAAAAAAAGCAAACAAGAAGCTATAGAGAAATTTGTACTCTACAAGCAAGAAGTAGAAAACCAACTTAATAAGAAAATAAAGAATGTTAGAAGTGATCATGGTGGTGAATATGTTGCACCATATGGTGAGTTTTGCTCCCAAAATGGAATTATTCATGAAGTAACACCACCTTACTCTCCTCAATCAAATGGAGTAATTGAACGTAAAAATTGTACTCTAAAAGTGATGATGAATGCAATGTTAACCAATTTGGTTTACCGAAAAACTTGTAGGGTGATGCTGTTTTGTCAGCAAATTATCCTTTGAACAAGATACCATGAAAGAAATAAGACAAAACTCCATATGAATTATGGAAGGCTAGAAAACCTTCATATAATTACTTGAAAGGGTGGGGGTGTCTTGCAAAGGTAATTGCTCCATTACCTAAACGATTTAGAATAGGTCCAAAAAGGATGGATTGTGTTTTCATTGGATATGCCGAGAACAATAATGTATATCAATTTCTTGTGTATGAATCTAAAAATACAGAAATACACAAGAATATTTTGATAGAATCAAAGAACGCTTCATTTTTTGAAGACGTGTTTTCATGTAAGGAAATGTATAAAGAATTAAGATTTGAAAGATCTCGTGAACTTATTGAGAGTGACAGTCAAGTTAATCAACAAGATGTTGATAACAATGACAATCTTCGATCAATAATTGAAGAAGATAATCAAAATTCTCAAGGAGAGGATTATGAGGTAGAACCTAGAAGAAGTAAATGTTAGACATGATGTATGCCTTAGAGGCAATTAGGGAGATATGTCTTTATTAGCTATAATGTACAAACAGTATTGAATTATTAATAATAATCAAAGGCATTTTATTATTTATCAGTGCTTCTTTTTAATCGTATCTCAATGGTATCATATATATTTAGATATGTATATGCGTATTGATGAAACAAAGTTCATGACTAATTCATAGCATAAAAGTGCAAGGACATAGTGGGAGCTATGTAGAGTGAGAAATACATATACATGTTACTATGAATAGCCTAAATATCCCTAGTCGTAGTTCCATTGAGACTGGACATTAATGGAGCGTATAGACTAGCATGTGTAGGCTTACTCCTTGGATTAGTTCCAAGCGACCGATCTCACGAGCTGAAGGTAGTACCTTGAGTTAACACATGAATGTATTCAGGTAATACATTGGAGACCGCCATAAGATAAACACTCGGAAATAACTATATCCATGTGTTGGTGTCATGTCTTATTGCAGTAGTAGTACGAGTATCCTCAGACCTGAGATACTGATTACCTTATGTAGGAGTTGCTATACTTTGGGTTATACTTATTCATACCCTGGAGATTAGGATGACACGGGTGATTACGGGTATAGCAATGATCACATGTGGGTTAGCTGTGTAGTTAAGATGGGATCCATCGCTCCAGATATAGTAATATAATAGAGATGTACCTTAGGCCCCTTGTTGAAGCGACACACTCATAAACCTCTAATTAGAGTATACGATTGATGGAATGGGTTTTTAGTTAATCAAGATACAAAACCGCTGAGTGGTGTTCTTTGGAACAAGTCTAATTCTAGGATAGCTACTACTATTACATGAGCTGACACTTAATCCGAGCTCAATAAACTGATGGTACTTAACCTGATGGAAGGAGTGTATTGTACTTGTTACTACTATAGAACCGAATCAAGTCACAAGCACATGACGTTCCAAGTATCGAGGGATCATACGCCTTTACTAGAAAGCCTATTTGATAGTCTAGAGTTATCGGGTTCCATAATGATCTAGAACATTGAGCCTAAAGGTTCTTGGGTGGGAAGCCAAGTTTAGGTTAACCTCTAGTGGCTCTATACTTTGGGATCCTACGAGGTCACACACTTTGGGTCTTTATCGGACCATGTAGAACCTATGGATTGGGTCTATACCGAAAATACAAGTTGTGAAATCAGTGAGAGGAATTATTAATTGGTTTAACTGAATTAATAATTCAAAGAAATAATGAAATGATAGGGAAAAATAATCAAAGCGAGCAAGGGAATTTTCCCGTTGCAAGTGGACCTCGAAAAGAACACGGATTGTTAGAGGTGGGGCACGCGCGGCTGCGTCGCGAGCTAAAAAGGTCGCGGGTTGCTAGCACGCGGGGCAAGCCCACATGATAGCAGGCTGCAAGCGCTGCCCATGGCAGCACTTGCATGGGCTTTCGGCAAGCCAAAGCCCTAGCTTGCGGTATATGAGGGAAGCCCACTAGGGCTTCGCTTATGTGGCGTACGGGTCAACCAACGGGTCCCCATGACCCGCGCGGTTGACCCGCTATACATGGGATGGGATTTATCCCATCCAATGTAGAGTTTTAGGGGGAGTCTATCTCTCTCCCTTTTTCCCTATAAATAGGCTTCTAGCTTCTCATTATTTACACACACCAAAAAACTTTGAGCTTGTTTTCTCCTAATTTCTGCTCTCATCTTCTTTTGTTGTACGAGATCCTCCATGAGTTTCTCCAAACAAATTGAAGATTTCTTTTAGAAGGCTCAAAGTTTTAGTGAGTTTTCTGTTTCAGATTTCGAGCTGATTTAGAAGTAGTCTAGCAACTGCTATTAATCGACGGGTTCTACCTCTTCGAGGTTTTGGTTAGTGAAGATCTATGTGGATCAAGTCATAGAGGCTATTCTAGTTTAGAAGCTTGTGCTATCAGAATTGCTCGAAAGGGAACACCGCTACCAAAAGAGAGATCAAGCACACATCAACTTGTAATGCTTTATTCTTTAGATGCCAGGTTTTTTTTATATTTTTTATAAACCTAAAAGCATATATGGAACATTTTAACCTAGATTATAACAATCATGGCATGCTTAGGAGATCCTCAAGCTAATTTAAGTTTTTGTATTTCCACCTTGCAACCTATGCATGTTTAATTACTATTCTGATTAACCAACAGTAAAAGGACAAGAATTGAAAAATCATATGATCCAGACTTCTTAACATATATGATTGAATTAGATCCTCGAATGTATAAAGAAGTTATAAGCTCTACTGAAAGTAATTTATGGAAAGAAGCTTTGAGAAGTGAAATTGATTCCATATTGCAAAATTATACATGGGAATTAGTGGATCTTCCTCTCGGTTTTAAGCCACTAAATTCTAAATGGATTTTTAAATGTAAGCTAAAAGTTGATAGAACAATTGATAAGTACAATGCTCGTTTAGTTATAAAAGGTTATAGAAAAAAGGAAGGCCTTGATTACTTTAATACATATTCTCCAGTATCGAGAATAACTTCCATTAGAATGATACTTGCAATTGATGCTTTGCGGAATGTTGAAGTAAATAAAATGGATGTGAAAAACACTATTCTTAATGGAGATCTTGAAGAAGAAATATACATGAACCTGCTGAGGGTTGTGTAGCTCCAGGTCAAGAAAAGAAAGTTTGTAAATTGGTGAAGTCTTTATATGGTTTAAAGCAAGCATCAAAGCAATGGAATAAGAAATTTGATAATGCTATGATGGCTAGCAGCGATCATATAAATGAGTGCGATAAATGTATATGTGTAAAAATACAAGTGAAGGATATGTTATTCTATGTTTGTATGTCGATGACATACTCATTGTTGGAAGCAATGAGAAAATAGTAAAAAGTACCAAGAATATGTTAAATTCTAGTTCTAACATAAAAGTTATGGGACTAACGGATGTAATTTTAGGCATTCAAGTTAAACATTCACTTAATAGTCTCATATTAACACAATCACACAATGTAAATAAAATACTTGACAAGTTTAACAAGGGTGATATTGGTATAGCCAAAACACCACTAGAGGTTAGTCTACACTTGTCTAAGAACAAAGGTGAATGCATAGACCAAGTGAAATATGCAAGGTCATAAGCAGTCTAATGTACCTTGCAAGTTGTACAAGGCCTGATATTACTTATACTGTAAACAATTTAAGCAAAAGCCACTGGAAGGCTATCGTAAGAATACTAAGTTATTTGATATACACTTGTAACTATGGACTACACTATACAAGATAACCTGCTATACTAGAAGCATATTCTGATGCTAGTTAGATAACTAACATCAATAATTCTAAAGGTACAAGGGGTTATGTTTTCAATCTAAGAAAAGGAGCAGTGTCATGGAAATCCTTAAGGCAAAGGATTATAACTCGCTCCACAATGGAATCTGAGTTTGTAGCCTTGGATAAAATGGGAGAAGAAGATGAATGGTTACATAACTTCTTAGAGGATATACCGGAATGGCCTAAGCTAATTTTTGTACATTGTGATAATCAAGCAACGATTAAAAGAGCATAAAACATTATGTATGATGGTAAGTCAAGACACATGTGTTGTCGACATAATACCGTTAGAAAACTAATCTCAACGTCAGTTTTCTCTGTTGATTTTGTAGGATCGAAGGATAACATTGCGGATCCGCTAACTAAAGGGTTAAATAGAGATCAAGTTGAAAAGACATCTAAGGGAATGAAACTAAAGCCAATGAATATTTAAGACACTATGTGAAGGAAAACCCAACCATGTTTGACTGGAGATCCCAAGATCTTGGTTCAATGGGATAATGTAATTGCATAGAACTTGTGATTTCATTGTAGGGGTAACCCCGTGTCCATTCCTGTGATGTAAACAGCGATAAAAACAAGTTAAGGTTAAGTAACATGCTTTTAATGATTCTTTGTGCATCTAAATATTGAGCAAACGAGATCACCTATGTGAGAGTGAATTGGGGTCGCTTCAAAAGAAAGCTAATGAGGCTTATTTATCAAAAAATCTTGCAGAACCAAGAGATGTTCATGACCATAACGAACATAACCATGAGAACCAAAAACGAGTTGATTAGTATTTGTATGAAGTATATCATCATTTAAATAAACAAAAGAATAGTTCAAAGACATCACATCTACTAGTCAGCTAGTAAAGTAAATTACTTTCACAAGGGAATGTTCAAAGATTGTAGTCCACCTATCATATGCAAATGCAAATGTAGAATTCTATCACTGAATCGTGTCTGTCATTATCCTATTTTCTTTTATGTGGAGGATTGTTGTAAGTTTTTTGTTTAAAAGAAATAAAATTTAATAATATTTATTATTATATTTAATTTGAAATAAGAAACAGAAGAGTTATACGGTTTTCTCTTCTATCTTCAATTTCATATTGAATGAAATTGAATTTAAGATGACCTTTCCATCTTCTTTCCTACATATATATAGGAATGCTTTTATGTAGAATGAGAAGGCACAGAGAAAAAGTAAATATAGAGCTCTTAATTTGTTGTCAAGTCTTTGCTTAATTCTCTTTAAGCTTCTTAGGTTCAAAGTTATTCGTCCTTGGGTGATAACATTTTACGCTCCGTTGTGTTCGCCTAATGTTTGTTGTTGTATCTATTAGGTGTGCCCTAGTTCTAGACATGTGTTATTGATATGTAATAAACAAGTTACATTTTTTTGTGTTACATTTTAAAGGCATTAATCTTTTCTATTAAATATATTGTGCTATATTTAGATTAGAGTATCCGTTGATAATAAATCATAAATGTCCCAAGTCTGTTTTAATCATGGGAATGAATAAAACCATAGGCTTGTATGTTGGTTGATTTATTTGAGAAATAAATCATGAACATAGG
>CATIWQ010179072.1:0-11179 GCA_949673415.1 Euphorbia schlechtendalii | reverse complement strand
CGTAATTTAATTCCGTAAAAGAATAACATGCACATATAATTATAAGCTTCCATAATAGCTTATACATTCTTTCTTGCATGAATTATAATTATAGAAATTTTCGGTCTCAAGATACATAGTCACGGGTCAAAGTTGACCGGCGGTCAAACTTCGCTCCGTTTGACTATTACCGAACTTAATCTTTTTCTTATCATTCCTTTAATATTGTAACAATAAGCCGATGTCAAAATTTAGAAATTTTGGGGTGTTACAAGAATACCTCCACGAAGGGAATTAAAATTATTCCCGGATAACAGACCTCACCTTTTGCAATGTGAACATTTTCATTAATTAAAATTAACCAACATACATGTAAATAAAAATGAAATGTTTTTATTAACAACTTTAAATCGTCGATGTTTTAATTAGGCCATACGGGCCTCACCAAAATCAAATCGAGCATACGTGATATATCCCTTGTGCTAACCTTTGTGAATGCAGGTTAGATTTATGTTTAGGCTTTTTTTTTTCTTCGGGTATCGCATTTTCATTTTCGGGAAATGTAATTAATAGGATAGCGGGCGGTTGCATCCCCCGATTTTTGAAGCCTTGTAATTTTATTTTTCGCATTTACTTTCCGCATTTATTTACTGTTTTTGTGGATGATTTATTTTTCCGTTTTTGTGAATGTTTTATTATTTCGCAATACGTGAATCATGCATTTAACTCCAAAAATGACATAAGTGCGAATATGCACAATTAAAAGAAAATGGTTTTTTGTAGATGTAATATATTGTGATCACTTAAGAAATAAGGAACTTATCCCGAACCTGAATCTCTGTGTCTTGGTGGGCCGTCCCCCGGACGTTAAGCCTCACAGGACTCTAATTCCTGGAAAGAGCTAATCTAGGTGGCGACTCCACACTGAGAGACGGCGGATTCGGGTTCGAACCGATCTTAAACATTTTCGTCTTTTTCTCTTTTTTAACCTTTTTTCCGGGTCCCAGACCCGGTGCTTTCCCTTCATCTGTTTTCAAAACACCCCGGTGGACCGCGCTTATAAACCCCCGCGCGCTCTCGGCCCACCGCTCTGTGTCGCCCGCTCACACATGTTCATGACTTATGTTATTGTCTCGTTCAGCATTTCTGATCGATTGTTCGAAGCTCATGTCGCTTTGTCAGCTTGAGGTGTATTTGACGATGAGTCTTGATTGTCGGTGTTTCCTTCGATGGTGCGATGAATGCCCCACAAATAGTAGCGAGCCATGTGAAAGTGTTATTGACGTGTTCAACAATCTGACTCCTTTTTATCTTTAGTATTTTGTTTGATTAACCCATGAATGGTGGTGATCCGTGTGATGGAGTTGTTGGTGTGTTCAACTATCTAACTCCTTCTTTGTATTATTGCACCGGTTGTTTGATTTAATGAATGGTGGTGATGGAGTTGTTGACATGTTCAATGATCTGACTCCTTCTTTTTGGCATTGCGCCAGTTGTTCAGTCTCATGAATGGTTGTGATGGAGTTGTTGACGTGTTCAACGATCTGACTCCTTCTTTGTGTTTGCGTCGGTTATTTGGTCTCTACTTGCTTTCTTGATGTTTTGGCCTTATTCTGGCTTCGATCATTTTTACCTTTACCTGATTCGTTCCTTTGATTGACTGAGTCAGTGTATGTTTCATGCTTGGAGATCTTTCCATTGATCTTTCATCTTTGTAAGATGAAGCAATTGCTATCATGCTTTGTCTAAGTACATGTGTTTCTCTCACTTTCTCTCAAGAGTCAAATCATTTGAAATTACGGTAGCTTTTAGGAATCCAATTATACCTAAATTAATTTCATGACATGATGAGTCACGTGTGCTAAAAACATTAGGTGTATGTTTATGAGAATGCATGATGTCATTGATAGAATATCAAGCAAGTAAACAAAGTTCAATTTATTCAAAAACTCAAAAGCCCTATGGGCCAAGTAGCTAAAAGCTACATCATCAATCGATGCTAATGTTCGACAGATGTATTAATGGATTCAAAGTGCTCCATCCTATCCGCCTTCTCAAACACTTTTTGATAGCTCAAAAAGATGTCGGATCTAAACTTGTTCTTGTATGATGGCAGTGCACCGTCCAGAAGCTTTGTTATCATCTCCGATAGAGTTAAGCGAGCCCGAAGCTTGACCTATTTGGCTATCCAACACGCATAGTAGGATTTAAAGCTCTCACCTTGTTCTTGCCTTAGAGCAGCCTCTAGATGTTGCATTATGGTTTCCATTTGAGAGTTGAAACCATAACGCCCCATCTTAGCCTGAGCAAGGATATTCCAATCAGTGGCTATGTCAAGCGTAAGGTTGCTATACCATTCATTGATTGTGTGGCCCAAGGTGACAACAAAGAGCTTAGCCATCATCTGTTCATTAACCCTTAATGCCCTCATCACCATTTGATAATGCAATAAGCGATTGCACAGGTCCCCAGATCCTATGTACTTCTTAAATTACGACATTACGAAGTTTGGGGGTAAGCTATCTTCATCCTCTATTATCAGTTGTGCTTGGTATGTGTTCCTTAGGTGGTCACTATGAGTGGCCAAGAACTTTTGCCATAGTTCCTCCATTCCTAGTGGTTGGAGGATGGCCTGTGCTTGGATAAGAGCCATATTGCCCCTAGGGATATGCTGCAAAATGGGGCAGTTGAGGTGCCTAGAACTGTGATGCCATCGACGTACTCTAGTTAGGAACAGGGTGTAGGGTCCTTCCTTAGTAGAAAGGCCCTGGTACGAATGCTGGCTGGATAGTTTATCTAGGGAAGAATGGATTCTGGTTCAGTTGACTTTGTCTTACCCCGAACTGATAAAAGGTAGTTGGGGGAATTATGCATGAAGTAGGAGGTCCCCCTGTTGGATTGACATTGTTAAGGGTGACCTCTGGGTTGGACACTTCATTTTGGGCCCTCCCGACATGTTGGCGAACGAGCAATGCTAGCTATTCACTATTTGCAAAGGCATTCAAGGCAGCTACAATCTCGGTGCTCACCGTTGATTGCTAAGAAATTTATTCTGTAAGGACAAGGTGATCCTCCCCCGTACCTTCTCTTCGTGGATTAGCCATGGAAGATGTGTGTTGAACTGAATCTGAGTCTGAACCCGAGTCCTCACTTGAGTCAGTGTACGGAACCCCCTCCATGTTGGCCACGATTGGGGAAATGGGGACCAGGCGGTGAGCAGGCCTCTTCCAAAACCCCTTTCAAACACGAGCAGAATATTAGAACGTGCATGTAAAATTCGTGACATGATTCGTTATGCGAGAAATGCGTGAGATGTTTAATGTTATGGCTGCATTCACAAGGGTTTAGCATGCCATGATGTGAAATAACATGTATGTCAATCCATTTAAAACAAATAAGTTAGTCATAAAGATGAAAACATGTGGAAATGAAAATCTAACAATGAGGGTTGGACTTGAGATTTGTATAATGTCTGTGTGACATCGTAATATGAGTGATGTAAATGAGGTGACTAAGCTACCTGTGTGGTAATAGGTCAATGGTTTGAGGTTTTGTACTATGACTAGGTCTCATTGAATGAGGAGGTCAAAATTGTTTCGCGTAACCGGTGTGACATACCTTAATAAAATGAAAACAACTACCGTATGTAACTACCTAATGAATGAATTTAGGGTGGAGTTTCGGATACCTGTGTGATCATCACTATTTGAGGGTATGTGGTGATATGTGAATTATTGCCTCGTGTGGGTGAATGATTCGGGTATGAACCGTATACCCTTGAAGATTTGGTAAGGTAAGATTTTTGAAGAAGGTTTGCCTCGTGTGGGCTTAGGACATCAACTGGGATATCCTTTAATGTAGGAAAAAATGGTTTTGGGTAGGTATTTGCCCCGTTGGGCTTTTAGTGTGTATAGTTACCCTAGAAGGGCTATGAGTTGGATGTCGAGTGAGCATCTCAAAGATGATGTGTAGGATATATTATTTCCCCTTGTGGGCTAAGTGTCAGATGTCAAGTGGACATCACGTAGTTAAAGGAAGGTATGTTTGCCATGTACAGGCTAATAGTGGAATGTCAAGTGGACTTCTCGCTAAAAAAGGGGTAAGTGATGTCCCTAAGTGGTTTTATATTGTCCTAGGGTGACACAATCTATAGTATCAACTGTGCCTAAGTGTATGTGATATGTATTTGGTATCATGATATGTACATTTAATATCATGAGTGTGTTCATTCAAGTGTCTGCATAAAAATTCATGGTTAGCACGATATTTGTTCAGTGATAAATTGAAAGCAGTATACATATAGCACACCGCATGCAACATCCAAATTTCCAACCATAAAACTCCCACGTGTAGAGTTTTTGGCTTCATCTTAGTACCATGAAGATACTAAGGAGCGCAACTATAGAAAAATATAATGCATGGTCATTTATTGGGTAATACCCTAGGCAAAATGTCTACGGCTTATTTACATGAGGGTTGTAAATGGGTTGTTTGATGTAGAAGGTTCTTGTTGCACTGAAATACACTCCAAGCCTCTCCCCAAATGGGTTGAGGTAGGTATATGAGATATAGCAACAAGTGCTCCACCCGTTCAAGTACTATCTTTTCTCAGAGAGGCAGATTAGTACAAGAGGGAGCTATGCGGTAATAAGGGTACCTTAGACTTATGGGCTAGTCCCTTCTATTGTAATGCGTTATTTATGAATATGTAATAATTAAGAGAAAACGGAATAATGTGATCAATAATTTTCAGCACTTATCCAAAATCTAAAATCTTTGAAAAACAAGTTTTTAGAAAAATCCCCAGCAGAGCCGTCATTGTGAGCGGACGACACAGAGCGGTGGATCGAGAGGGTGCGGTTCAAAGGCATAGTCCATCAGGGTGTTTGAAAAAGTGCACCGGGTTGGGGACCCAGAAAGGTTTTTGTTGAGAAAGTGAAAACATTTTTAGATTGGTTCAAACCCGAATCCACCATCTCTTAGTGTGGAGTCGCCACCTTGATTAGCTCTTTTCAGGAATTAGAGTCCTGTGAGGCTTAACGTCCTGGAGATAGCCCACTAAGACATAGAGATTCAGGTTCGGGATAAGTTACTTATTTCTTATGTGATCACACTATATTACATCTATAGAAAACCGTATTTTCTTAATTGTGTATATTCGCACTTAGGTTGTTTTTCGAGTTTGTAATGATTTAACGCACATGCGGAAAGCAATAAACCATCCATAAAGCATTAAACAAATGGAGAAAGTAAATGCAGAAAAGTAAAGTTTACAAAAATTACAAAACCCAGGGGATGCAACAGCCCGCTAACCTATTAATTACATTTTTCGTAAAAATATATGCAATACCCGAAGGAAAATAAATGCTAGGCATACATTTAACCTGCATCTATAAAGGTTAGCACGAAAAATGGCACGTATGTTCGATTTGATTTTAGTGAGGCCCATGTTGCCTAATTAAAACATCAATGATTTAAAGTTGTTAATTTTAATAAAAATTGGTTCATTTTTATTTACAAGTATGTTGAACAATTTTGTTAGTGAAAATAAGGGCATGGTAAAGTGGTGAGGATTGTTATCCAGGAATATATTTTATTCCCTTCTTGGAGGCATTCTAACATAGAAACAAAAAGAAAAGAAATGAAAGATGAAGGAGAAGGTTACAACATTTATAGTAATAAGGAATAAAAATAATTCCTAGGTTCATAAATACAAATCAGAAAGAGATGAAGCAAACGATTAGTACGTAATTCATAGTTCTAGGCATTCAGAGGCTTACCCTTTCAGCTTGAATCCACTTTAGTGTATCTGTTCGATCCCTGGGAGCGTTCCTCGTTCATTTTTTGAGATATTGTGGTTTAATGTGGAAAAATAAGTGTTTATTTATCCAAAAAGATAATAAGACTCGGGTTCTAAATTTGTTTTAGACCTGTGAATATCTGAGGATATTTGAAGAAATTTGATTTTAAGATGAAGAAATTTGGGATCCAAATGTGTTTTGGATCCAAGAAAATATTAAAAGAAATAAAGAAATTATTTTTTGTAGTTTTTGTTAGCGAAAATCAGATTTTTATCTCTGAAATTTCGAGCCCCTTCAATCCAAAAAGGTCCGACTATTTATACGAAAAATCCCAAAAATCCAAAACAGGTAAGTTTTTCCTGCAAGGAGGCTCGCTAGAGCAAGTCTAGCGAGGCTCCTCACCCAGACTTTGGCGAGGCATGTGCCTCGCCATGGTCTTTGGCGAGGCATGTGCCTCACCAAAATCTTTGACAAGCCAGCCTTGCAGAAGCCTTTTAGCATGGTTTGCCTCGCCAACCTTTGGCAATGCAGGCCCTCGAATTCAGTTTTTCACGGTGTTTTATGGAATTTTTTATTTTTTTCGTAATTTTTAATTAATTTTTGAATTAAAGGAAAAAAATTATAAAAATCCTTTTAAATTCAGAAATGAGGAAGACTCCCATTTGAAGATCATCGAATGGTCGAAAATTGTGTGATTCGAGGATAAATATCCCGAAAAGCCGTCATCATTGAACACGCGAGTTGGTACAAAATCCCGTGCTCATAGTGGGTTTCGATGGTAGACTGATTAATAGATAGATGTATGAACAGATTGGAGAAAATGTAATATATATATATATATATATATATATATATATATATATATATATATTTCCTAAGAACAAGTATTGTAGAGAAAAACATGCAAAATCATCAAGAATATTTTGTACACTAGATAACTTCAACAAATACGGTTATAGACGCCCTAATATTCAATAATTCACCACAGAGTATCACATGAGATGACTTTTCTAATTCTTGGGTAAACGAATTATGACACTTATAAAAACCTAGATCACAATATATTACTATGCTTAGAACGGGTCGCTCTCACATAGACATATTTAGCAAGTTACCATTCCAAAAATGTTGGCTCACTAAACAGCGTTGTAATCACTGATCCAGTGATCATACACAATCTTATTAACCCCAAAATCACTCTTAAAGTTAATTCAAAAGTATATAACTTGATTAATACTAATGATGCAAGACAAAATACTCATGTCATATAGACATATCATAAATTCAAAATAGAAAGTATAAGTAGAAAACAAAATAAAGTTGTAGGGTATGCAAATGAAAGCTAAAGTTGATCAAACCATATCCACTCTTTAATGGGAGTCGTCAATTCCCGCAATTCCTGGGTCTACTTTGAATTCGGTCTTGACTCGTATAGAACCTCCGCTAGGATGCTATTCTTTGTGAATTTCAAATAAAAGAATGTCGAAGAACGAAAACTTTTATTGATAAGTGCTTTGCAATTACACTCATACCACAATCACTCGAATTTGTGTAGAAATCTAGTGATCTAAATAAGAATCAAATCACTTATACATTTTTCTCACTAAGACTTTGAACATAGCGAAATCTATATATTTTCACTCTCTATCTATGGATACACGTTTTCGTCTTCTACCATGTCATGCATCTCTTACCCACATGCCACGAAATTGGTTGAATTTGAACTCTATTTATAGAATACAAAGGGTTAGGTCTATCCAAACGAAGAGTCGTGTCCATTGGCGAAGGGTTGCATCACTTCAATATGATTGGATGCAAAGATTCATCCTCATACACAATGGAAAGGCACCTTTTCATGATTGGTTGACTTCCAAAAGGTGTCTTTTCAGTTAACGGTTGATGGTGGTTAATGGTGGTTGATTGTTCTTATCCGGCTGTTGGTAGTTGAGAAGAGATAACCAATAACCATCATAAGTTCCACGCATCTTTGATCATTTTACTCCCAAGATTCACCTAGTTTCTGCATTTGCATCTTTGATTATTTTACTCCCAAGATTCACGTAGTTTCAACATTTGCATAAAAAAAACTACATACCATGTGAAATCTTTTATATGAAGTATAAAATGACTCAAAACCATATCGTTTTATGATTGAAAATATCATGATAATAAGTGTAATTATACACTTATCAGTCACATGATACATGCATATAATACTCCACTCATTCACATTTGGAGGCAAAAAGGGCTTAAGATTATGAGAAATTTAACCTCTCAAAGCATGGAAAACAATTGCATCAAGCGCAAGACATAGGGAGATATGCCATGGTAAATTTTCATGGTAGGTCAAATAACGGAAACCTTGATGGGCTGTACTACATAGATTGTAGTTAGCTGCCTAGACTACTTGGGTATTGTAGGGCCGAGAGTAGAGGTTAATATGTAATTGGACTTTCTATGAAATGTCTTTTGCTAACTTTCTCTAGTTGTATTCTCTAGCCCATGATTTCTATCTAGTTTTTCAACTTTTGCATGGATTTTATTGTAACTAGAGAATTCATCTGCGACTAGTTACATTTTGTAAAATGGTAAAGTGCTGGTTAATCAAGATAGTAATTGAACATGCAAACATTGCAAGGTGGAATTTCAAAACATAAAATTAACCTAAGGATATCCTAAGCATGCCATGATTGATAGAATCTACGTTAAAATGTTCCACATATGCTTTTAGGTTTATAAAGCTTATAAAAGAAACCTAGCATCTATGTTTAGATCATTACTAGTTGATGTGTACTTTCTCTTTCTTTAGTAACGGTTTTCCTTTAGAGCAATTTGGCAGAACTTTGTTAACACGAGCTTCCAAACTAGGATAGCCTCTACGATTGATCCACACTGATCTTCACGAATAAAAACCTCGTTGAGGAAGAATCCGTAGTAAATAGTAGCTACTATACCGCTCAAAGACAACCCAAAAATAAACTGAGAAGGCTCACTTTGGAAAGAGCCTTAAAAAGAATTCTTCATTATTTGGAGAAACTTGTGAAGGATCTCGCATAATGAACGAACAAAGAGATGTCAAACTCAGAGAGAAAAGCTGAGCTGATGTACAGAATAAAGAGGAGCTGGAGGCCTACATATAGGGAAAAAGGGAGAGTGTTTAACTCCCCATCAAACACAAAGTGGGATGGGAACTTGGATTACCCGACCATAGCATTCATATAAAAAAAGACTGTATTGATGTATTGATGTTATGTGTGTGTGTGTGTGTGTATATATATATATATATATAATTTTATTATTTCTCTTTTTCTTTACACCCTTTGAACCTTGGTATCTATTAAAAAATTAACACGAAAAATAGAAAAATGGCTTTTTGAAAATTTTGTAACTTATAGAAAAATTATCCAAAATGAGTTTTATGAATTTGTTAAACAATTTGAGTACTTATTGCATTCTTTGATTGGTTTGAAACTTACGCTTCAAAAAATTGTATTGATCATCCTTTTTTCAAAATCTATTGATCCCATACCCTTAGAAATAAAATGCCAAAGTGAGAATTAGCCAATGGTAGGAAAATACAACTAAGCCATCCACCCATTCAGGGTATAAAGTTACAAATAGATAATAAAAAAATAGGAGCTTATCCTTAAAAAGTCCCAAATAAAGATGACAAAGTAAACAGAAAAAATAAGAGATACAAGAATAATTACACTAGTGCGAGCATAGGATTCATGGTCCCTCTCACGATGCGATGCTGAGAAGTATTTTTACTTGTCTCTCATTTTCCAATGAAGCGTTTTGATGTCACGAGACATTCAAAGAAGATCCTTGTGTCTTTTGGAAGCCAAAACTGTTCAAAACCAAGCCAAAACTATTAAAAACCAAGTCAAGACCATCGCAAAAACCATATATATTCACAAAACTTAAAAAAGCAAGAAAAAACTAGAAACCCGCCAGTCCTGGTGAAAGTAAGCCGGTGCCCGTCCTCTTGGGATTGGTACCGGGCGTATGCTTTTACAATCACCCTAATCTAACTTAGTTGCATGATTAAATGAGTCTTTTATGGTATTAATAACCCTATTTATGGTGTATCGTATAATTGTGCTAGCACTTTGGGGATGCAGGTTAGATGTATTATTAGGATTTTATTTCTTTGGGTATTCTTTTGTAACAATTAATGCATTTGTAGATAAAAACTGTATTTAGGACCATTTGTACTACCCCAAAAAATGTATTACTTAATACTAACCCCCTTATGTTATAACCTTTTACTTTATTGCTTTCATTAATGTGTTTACTGAGCAATTTTATTTATCGCTTTCTCGCTTGTGATTGCTTTAAATTAATCAACATAAATAGAAAATGATTATAAATAAATTGAAATACTTTAAAGGTGGTTGCTTGTATGTAATCCTAACTCAAATGATGATATAAGTAACTCATCTAGACCAAAATATCTTTACTATGGTGCGGTTTAGGTTTAACGGATCTAAGTTGTACCAAATTTCACGGAAGAGATGATCCTGGTGGCGACTCCATAACAACGTAGGTGTGAGCACGGGATTTTGTACCAGCTCGCGGGTTCGATGATGACGGCTTTTACGGGATTTTATCCTTGAATCACACATTTTCAAGTATCCTGACGTGTCCGAATTGGAACCCTCCTCTTTATTAATAAAATTATTTAATTTAATTTAGAAATTATTTAACTAAAAAAAAAAAGACGCAATCCCAATTGCGGGGGAACCTCGCAAAGAGGCAGCCTCTCGCGAGGCCGCGCGAGGCAGCCCGCGCGAGGGTCTTAAGTGACCCTCGCGGGGCCTGCCCGCGAGGGTCCAAAGGAACCCTCGCGGGGCCTCCCCGCGAGGGTCTTAAAGGCCCCTCGCGGGGCCTCCCCGCGATGGTCGTAAGGAACCCTCGCGGGGCCTGACCGCGAGGGTCCTAGGGAACCCTCACGGGGCTTCCCCGCGAGGGTCGCGGGTGTCCAGTGACCCTCGCGGGGCCTCCCCGCGATGGTCCTAAGCGACCCTCGCGGGGTCTCCCCGCGAGGGGTCCTAGGCGACCCTCGCGGGGCTTCCCACGAGGGTCGTTGGCTAACCTCGCGAGAGTTCCTGCGACGGTCATATGATACCCTCACGAAGAACTCCGCGAGGCCTCGCGGTGAGCTCCGTGAGGCCTTTTTTCCGGCGAGGCCCCTCGCCGGAAAAACTTTCCTTTTTTGATCATTTTCGGGATTATCCTATAATAGTAGGATCATTTTCGATAAACGGATCCGAAAATTATCAGATAAAAATATAGCTTTAGAACGATTTTTGCTTCCAGGAATTAAAACAAATAATTTTTGGACTTTACATTACAACCTTTTTACTTAAATTCAAAGAACGAGGAGGACTTCCAAA
>CATIWQ010179050.1:0-18695 GCA_949673415.1 Euphorbia schlechtendalii | reverse complement strand
GAGCCCTATTTATAGAGTTTGAAGGGTTGTGTCTATCCAAACGAAGAGTCACATCCATTGGTGAAAGATTGCATCTCTTCAATGTGATTGGTTGAGAGGCTTTGATTTAATCCACAATGGATAGGCACCTTTTCATGATTGTTTGACTCTTGATAAGTGTCTTTTCATTGGCGGTTGATGGCTGTTGATCATACTTATCTGGCGGTTGGTAGTTAAGAAGATAATACCAGAAAACTGTCCATGTCGTGATCGTGATATGTGATTCGTGATCGTGAATCTATTGTTGGCAGAATTTTGTTCTGAAGTGACCAAGTCACGATCGCGAATGATTTTCACGACTGTGAATTGAGTTTTCTTCATAAATCTCCATGTAACTTCACTGATCTTTGATAGCTTTGATCCTAAGCCAAATCTTTAAGTTCCATGCATCTTTTTGCAACTTTTTCACTCTATTTTCATAGAATTCCACTTTTGATCATTTTACTCCCAAGATTTACCTAGTATCTGCATTTGCATAAAAAACAATTACATACCACGTGAAATCTTTTATATGAAGTATAAAAATGACTCAAACTATAGTGTTTATTGTGTAAAATTATCATGATAATAAGTGTAATTATACACTTATCATACCCCCACACTTAACTTTTGCCTTATCCTCAAGGTATATTCAATAGAAGTGTATAAATTTGTTAAACAAGTCATACCTTTTTGGTGAAAGATTATATGCAGTGAGTACCACATTCCACATTGCAAAAGATTTCAAGTAGAAGTTCGAAATTTCCCACAAATTAGTAATGTGCAATTTACATAGCTCAGTTGCGTACCTTTGTTCATAGTGGAGAGTTAACCGAATCACATCTTCATATAAGCGTTATATGCATACTCGAATATTACCTTCTCTTAAACATAGTATAAAGTATAAAGGACATAGAAAGAACACTTTGATTAATTTCTCTCAAGGCATTTTTAGGTAACCTAGGATGCTAAAAACACTCATAGTGGTTGCATTTTATGCTCCATACCACTCTCCCCCATTTTCAATGGTTGCATTTTATGCTTCATACCACTCTCTCATTTTTTTCTTTTAAGCATATGTTTTTGAAGTACTTTGTACTTTGCACCCATTTTTCGTGCTATGCTTTCTTTTCTTTTTCACTCAATGAATGGTTGCAGTTTCTGCTCCGTACCATTCCTCACCTTGTGCATAGCTATTTAGTTATCCTCTCTTTCGTTTGATTTTTCATTAATACCCTCATCCTTTATTGATGAATTTTCAAAGTATTATAGCTATAGTTTCCTAACACTTGAGACATACTTAATACTTATAGGGCCTATTCGAGAGTTGCATATAAAACTTATACTAGGAATACTACTAAGTATAACTTCATTTTAACTTATCGGAGGCATTAAACTGAAACTATTTAAGGTTTACTAATTCATTGAAATATATAGGAAACTTACTTGGAATGTTGCTCTAAATGCTACTCACCACTCATCCTTGCCAAATGCTAAATGTTGTGCACTAACATCAAACTTATAATACCTAACACTCAACATAACCTTGGACAATTGTAAGTAAAGTAAAAGAATAGATAACGTATATATAACATGAAAATCAATAAAAAATTAACGCTGCTCGATTTTTATTTTATTCGATTTTTTTTACCCCCCACACTAAAGAATACAATGTCCTTGTTGTGAGAGATTTTATTAAAATAAATCACATAACTAATTAGTCTAAAAACAAATTGAAAAAAGAGAAGTAAGAAAAGAATAAACCCGTTTATTATGAAGAAAAATCTAGGATCCATGTTGCGATCAAGATGGCCTATCGCGACCGTGGCTTCCTTAACCACAAACATTTAGGTTTTGAAACCCGGTATTCACGAGCGCGAGAGGTATGTCACGGTCGTGATCTTCTTTAATTCTTCAAATTCTTCATTTTTTAGACTTATAACCTAGAAAAACAAACTAAGAAAAACAAATGTAATAAATATAATTACCCATTATCTTGAAATTCGATCTCTAAATGCTCTTGCCTTCCCTGGCAACGGTGCCAAAAACTTGTTCGCCACTTTTCTACTGATAAGTTTAATAATTTTTACATAAAGAGTTTGGCTAAATATCAACGGCACCAAAAACTTGTTCACGTGAAATATAGGTGTTGTCAATACCCCTTATCAAATAGAAAAATGATGATAACTGCAAGTATAAAGTTGCGATGTAGTTTTAAAAGATATCGATCCCATAGGGAAGGACTAGTTCAGGAATCGAAAAGAAAACGATGTGAAGGTTTTTTAAAATAATTTTGAAGATAGATTTGGTGAAAGTTGAAAAGATATGCAAATTAGAAGAGTAGAGTAGATATGCCTTTCCTAAAAACTAGTTTGGAAAGATGAGAATGCAAAGACTCAAAGATAAGATAATGCACATATATGACTTTCAACAATACGGTTCTACACTCTCTAAGATTCAATTATGCGACACATAAAGTTACACATGAAATCTAGGGTAAATGACTTGCATCAATTCACAAAAACCTTAATAACATCAATGCTATTCTTAGTACGGGTCGCTCTCACTTAACCACATTTAGCAAGTTACCATTCCAAAAATATTGGCTTACTAAACGACGTTAAATCACAGATCCAGTTATCACTATCAAAACACGTTAACCCCAAAACTACTATTAAAATCAACGTGAAAGAATGCAACTTTATTGATGTAAACGAAAATAAGATAAATTACTTGTTATCACACATAGACATGTCATAAACTTCGATAGAGAAAGTATAAGATGATGAAACAAGTAAAGTTGTAAAGGTTTGCAAGTGAAAGCTAAAGCTGATCAAACTGTATCCACTCTTTAATGGGAGTCGTCAATTCTCGCAATTTCTGCATCTACTCACCTTCGGTCTTGACTTTATGCTGAACACTCCTTTCGGCCTGTATTCAGTTTGTAAATTGAGATAGAAGATTGTGAAGAAAAATAAACTCTTTATTGAAGACTGCTTCGAGTCGTACACTTTTACAATAATCGCTCGTAATGTGAAGAAATATAGTGATTGAATGATCAAACCACTTTACAATCTCACTCAAACTAAGAACTAAGACAGGAGATCATAATTCTCTCTCTACATTTCTTCCCTACTATATGCACGAAATTTATGTCTCTTAGTGTGCACTCAGTTTGGTGGAGAATGGATCCCTATTTATATAGTTGAAGTGTTGCATCTATCCACTTGAAGAGTCTTATCCATTTGTGAAAGATTACACCTTTTCACTTTGATTGATTGATGAAACTTGATGTTATCCACAATGAAGAGGCACCTTTTCATGATTGGTTGACTTTTCAAAGGTAGTTGGTCATCCATAACTGTTGGTAGTTGATTAATTGTTGATTCGCTTATGTGGTAGATGGAAGTTATGAAGTTGACAGCATAGAAATCGACCGTATCGCGATCGTGACTATCTGTCATGATCGTGACTTATTTGTATGGAAGATTCTATTTATGAGGGAAATAAGTCACGACCGTGATTATTTATCACGATCGCGAATGGCATTTCTTCACAACACTTTTTGTAATTTCACCAATCTTTCACATCTTCAAATCTAAGCCAATTCTTCACGTTCCACGCTACTTTTTGCAACTTTTCCACTCTTTTTCCATGTAACTCCACCTTAGTCCATTTTACTCCAAAGATTTACCTAGTATCTGCTTTTGTATCAAAAACAACTACATACCACGTGAAATCTTTTATATGAAGTATAAAAATGACTAAAACCATAGCGTTTATTATGCAAAATTATCATGAAAATAAGTGTAATTATACACTTATCAAAGAGCGCCATTGTGGCAAGAACCAGCAGGTCCTAGGGATTTCCGCTGCTGACCCGGCTTGTGGGATGAGATTTTTCCCATCCCACATTGGAAAATGAGGGGAGTTTTTCACTCCCCTCTCCCTATAAACATACCTCCCCTCTTCTCTTTATTTGGTATTTCAGCTCAGCCTTTCTCTCTGAGTTTTCGACATCTTTTCTTTGCGAGATTTTGAGAGATCCTCCATGAGTTTCTCCAAGCAATCAAGAATTCTTTAAAAGGCTCTTTCTATTTTGAAGTTAGCCTTCTCGGTTAATTTTTTTGGGTTGGTCTTCGAGCGGTCTAGCAGTTGCTTTCTACCAACGCTATCTACCTCAATGGAGGTTTTGGTTGATGAAGATCCGTGTGGATGAATTGTAGAGGTTATCCTAGTTTGGAAGCTAGTACCAATAGAGTATTGTTGAATTGCTCTAAGGGAACGCCTGATCATAAGGTTTTGACTATACTAGTTCTGATAGGCTTATATTCGGTAATGGTGCCAAAAACCTTGTTCCCCACATTTCTATTGATAAGATAAAAGTTCAAAATATGTACAGGTGTTGCAATTAGCGCTTATCATATAGAAAAATGGTGACCACTGCAAGTATACAAGTTCAATGTAGTTTTGAAAGATATCGATCCCATAGGGAAGGAATTCGGTTCTAAAGACCAACTAGAGTTACGGAACAAAAGAAATAAGATAATTTGTATTGGAGAGTTTGAATGGTAGACTGATGAATAGACAGATGCATGAACAGATTAGAGAAGATGCAAACTATATAGATATTCCCTAAGAACAAGTATAGTAGAGAAAAACATGCAAAATCATGAAGAAGATTTCATACACTAGATAACTTCAACAAATACGATTCTAGACGCCCAAATATTCAATAATTCACCACAGAGCAACACATGAAATGACTTTTCTAAATCTAGAGTAAATGAATTATGAAACTTATAAGAACCTGGATAACATTAATACTATGCTTAGTATGGGTAGCTCTCACATAGCCATATTTAGCAAGTTACCACTCCAAAAATGTTGTCTCACTAAACAGCGTTATAATCACAGATCCAATGATTATACACAATCTTGTTAACCTCGAAAGCATATAACTTAATTAATATAATAGATGCAAGATGAAATACTCATTATGACACATAGACATATCATAAACTTCAAAATAGAAAGTATAAGTAGAAAACAAAGTAAATGTGTAAGGTATGCAAGTGAAAGCTAAAGTTGATCAAACTGTATCCACTCTTTAATGGGAGTCATCAATTCCCACAATTCCTGCATCTACTTTGAATTCGGTCTCGACTCATACAGAACCTCTGCTAGGATGATATTCTTTGTGAATATCGAACAAATGAATGTTGAAGAACAAAAACCTTTATTGATAAGTTCTTTGCAATTACACTCATACAACAATCACTTGAATAAGTGGAGAAATCTAGTGATTGAAATAAGAATCGAATCACTTATACATTTTTCTTGCTATAACTTTGAACGTAGCGAAATCTATATATTTTCACTCTCTATCATACACGCATACTACTATACATTGCCCACCATGCATGTCACACTACACTCTCTCCCTCTCTACCTACGAAATTAGTGTGATTTGAACCCTATTTATAGAGTATGAAGGGTTGCGTCTATCCAAATGAAGAGTCATGTCCATTGGCAAAGGGTTACATCACTTCAATATGATTAGATGCAAAGTTTCATCCTCATCCACAATGGAAATGCACCTTTTTGTGATTGGTCAGCTTCCAAAAGGTGTCTTTTCATCAGGTAGTTGATGGCGGTTGATCATTCTTATCCGGCTGTTGGTAGTTGAGAAGAGATAACCAATAGCAATCACAAGTCGTGACCGCCAATTATATGTCGTAATCATGACTAATGGTTGATAACTTTCTATGTTGAAGAATAATAAGTCACGATCGTGAATGGGTGTCACGATCGTGAACAATGCTTTTCTTCATATTTCTTCTTGTAACTTTACTGATCTTTGACAGCTTAGATCCTGAGCCATTTCCTTATGTTCCATACATCTTTTTGCATATTTTTCACTCTTTTTACATAGAATTCCATTTTTTATCATTGTACTCCCAAGATTCACCTAGTTTCTGTACTTGCATAAAAAATAGCTACATATCATGTGAAATCTTTCATATGAAGTATATAATGACTTAAAACCATATCATTTTATGATTGAAAACATCATGATAATAAGTGTAATTATACACTTATCAACGTCGCATCCAAAAGGAGAGAGAAGCACGCATGAACTGGTAATGTTTTAAACTTATATGCTAGGTTTCTTTTGTAAGTTTTATAAACCTATTAGCATCCATGAAACATTTCAACTTAGATTATATCAATCATGACATGCTTTGGAGATCCTTTATAGTTAATTTTAAGTTTTGATATTCCGCCTTGCAATGTTGCATGTTCAATTACTATCTTGATTAACCAGCACTGGTATCAGAGCCTTCCTTATGCTATGCATGATTGATTTTAATATGTTGAAATTGGTATTTTTGATGAGTTGATTAAAGTATGCTATGCATGACTTAGGTTTCTATTCCTGTTATTGAAAATGATGTGATAACTAGATTAAGGTTTTGCATAAACTTAGTCTAGGTGATTATCAGATAAATTAACAATATTTTACCACACATGTAAATGCTTTGATTGAGGTTCATCCGTACTTCACTCAATTAAAGAACAAAACTTTTTAATCATAGTTTTCCATGGTATAACGAATCAAAGTGCCCGTGGTTATTTTGGTAAGGATTGAACTTAGCTGCTCATTGACTTTTAGGGGGCCTCTCCTTCTTGGAAATCTCCATTGGTATTAGGTTCAAGTGTAACCAAGGGGATTTATGTCTTAGTTGATTTCTAGTATGGGAATTAGATTTCGCATATGGTTTTGCAAACGTGGTTTAAGTTGTTAAATTAAAACTTATAGACATAGGCGCAAGAACTTAAACATGGACCTTATTTGTTTTGCATGCTATATGGAGACTTAGCATAGTAGAATGATTATGATGTACCAGTCTTGAGCATGTTCCCTTAGAGTTAATAATTCCAAATAACCCAGAATTATTATTATCATAATCATATCCATCGTATAAGACCTAGACTAGAAAAAACCAACGGCACCAATAAAATCCCTACAACAATATTAAGGTAGTAAATTGTCTTCCCGTCATAAGTCGTGATACAATCCTTATTAACGAGTGTAAATACATGTACAACATGTGTTCCCTTAACATGTGTTTAGTCATGAGACTATATAGGGTTAATGCCTTGACCAAAATGGGTTAGTTGTCTATATCATTGGAGCTAATGCTAGATTGGAGACACATTTGAGGAGTTGTACAATTGGGTATGCGCGTTTCGGGAAAGAAAACTCAAATGGATTAGAAATTGCATGGGATGCAAATGGATGGGTTCCAACCATAGTTATCTTGTTGTGGCTTGACCTGCTATAGCGGGGGTCATGATGAGTAGCTATAGATGCTACCTACTAAGGAAAATTGGTTAGACCAAATTTCCTGAATTTAAATAGAAGGGGTTATTTGAATGTTGAGAAAATAATAGGAATTATGTATTTAATGAAAGATCGTATATTAAATGCATGTACATATACTAATGTCTAAACAATTTCTATCTTATATCTAAGTTGAATAATGAATCCAAACATAAACCTTTGCTCAATTCTTAACAACAAACTAGATGGTTCAAACTTTACTGATTGGTTCAAGGTGGTGAGGATAATCCTCAAAACTTAAAGGATAGCTTATGTTTTGGATGAGCCCCTCCCTGATGAACCTAATGCTGAAACTGATGCCAACAAACATGAGGCATAGGAGAAGCACAGAAAGGATCGTAAAATGGTAGCATGCATAGTGCTAGGAACCATGAATTCTGAGCTTAAGAAACAGAATGAGAGCATAGACTTAGATACCATGATTCTCCATCTTTGTGAGCTCTTCTCAAAGCATGCCAGGTCTAAGAGATTTGATACATCAAAACTCTTATTCAGAATGAACATCAGGTTGCTACTTCAGTACCACAACATGCGTTTAAACTATTGGGTTATATAGAATCTAACTCGATTGGGTTTTGTGATGGATCATGAATTATGTGTGGACCTGATTCTTACCTCATTAATTGATATTTATTCACAATTTGTGACTAATTATTATATGAACAAGATCGATGCCACACTACCCGAGTTGGTCAACATGCAGAAAATGGTAGAGCCTAAGATTCGAAAGGCTCCAAAGGGTTTACTTCTGGTTGAGAAAACCAAACCTTCCAAGGGTAGGTCCCGCTTTGGAAAGAGTCTAGGTACTAAGAAGAAAATCAATCAGAAGAAGAAAAGTAAGAAAGGAACTACAAATGTCTGCTTCCGATGTGGCAAGGCCGGCCATTAGAAGAAGGATTGCGAGGTTCAGATTTCTCAACAAGTGAAGATGAAGCCAGGTGAGGCATTTACTTCAGGTATGGTCATGATAGAGAGTTTCCCTACACTTCCCTATGAGTCTACTTGGGCATTAGATACTAGTTATGGTACTCATATCTGTAATTCTATGCAGGGATTGCCAAATAGTAAGAGGCTTGCAAAGAGGGAAATGGACCTAAGAGTTGGAAATGGAATACGGGTTGCTACAACAGTTGTAGGGACATATAGCCTTCGTTTGCCTAGTGGCTTAGTTTTGGTTTTGAACAATTGTTATTATATTCCTGCTGTCACTTAGAATATTACTTTTGTTACGTTTTGCAATAGAGGGATTTAAGATTTTATTTTCTAATAATAATTGTCAAATTCGACGTGATAATGTTCTTTATGCTTGTGGAATATCTATTGATGGCATTTATGTTCTAGATACTAAAACTGAAATTCTAAATATCAACATTGTTAAAAATAAAGATTAGATCATGTAGAACCCAAGTTGATAGTGCTTCACAGAACTGAGTAGTTTTGGAAATAGCAAACTGTCTAGGATAGTGAAATTAATTGAGTACTAAATAGACTCTTGATTAATAAAGCTAACTTGAGTTCATTCAAGGGAGAATAACTTAGTTTTGCTGGATGATTAATTAAGTTAAGACTTAGAGTAGGAAAAGCTGAGTTTATGTTGAGTACTACATAGTTTAGTATTACTTCACTCAGCTCGTGCTGAGTTATGCTTTTATTTAATTAAAAGAACGTTCTGTTTTACACGTAGAGACTTAATGACACATGTGCTACTAACGTTGTCTGTGAAGGAACAGAATATTCCTTTAGTGCTTTTCAAGATAAAAGGCACTGAAATCAATGAAGATTCCTGTGGTCCTCACAACACCAAGAGTGTTAGTACGATTATCAGAGATTCCTCGCTACAATCCAAGTAAAAAGAATTTCTGCTATGAGCCGCATCTCAAGTGTCTCCGCACAAATCTGCCAACATTAGCAAAGTCATCCAATGGGAAGACTCCACGTTGCATTCTAGCCCGCCTCTCTCAGAACTAGATTGCTTGAAGATAAACGAGAATTTGTCAATGGAATTTATCGCGCCTCAATGTTCAAATTCTATGTCTAAACTTCTAGGAATTTATCTCCAACGAGAAGATTCAAAAGATTTGAAGAGATGAGAAGTTGAAGATCAGTAATATCGTAAAGTTTGAAATGGCTATTTCACAGTGCTTCAAAGTATAAATAGAAGACTAGAGCAGACATTCAAACTTGGTGAATCACCTCGAATTTCTTAATAGCTAAAATGCTGCGCAAATTACTCTAGCTTCCAAAGAAATTCCACTGCAAGCAATCAGCAAACATCAAAGTCTTATCTATTTGTAATAGAGAGAAAGTACTTATATTAACATTTTAAGGATTCAAAATTTCCATAAGTTAAATTTAGTTCGCATTCTTATATTAATCCAAGTGTCAGTTTGGGAAGGGTACCCAAATTGAGTTGAGCTGTAGTCAGAAAGAAAGATAATTTTTGTAATAGTGTCTACCAGCTGTAAAGGCTTCTCTGCCTATTGAAGGAATGACTCACTACTAGATTAAAGCTCGAAGATGATATCCGAGGACTGGAGGTAGGCTAGGGGCCGAACCAGGATAAATCTCAGGTGTTGACGTTCTAACTTTAAGCATTTAGCTTGATCAGTGATAAACTCATTCATCCATCTCTTTCATTCATTATACTACTTGTTATTTGATCTATGCTTAGTAAATATTACTCAAATAAGGATTGAAGATAAACTGTGCCAGCAAAATTGAGCAGTTTATTTATTTTTATATCGCACTCAGCACGCAGATAAAAATCGAACTTGGTGAATAAACTTTAAAAATCTAAAAGTAACCAAGATTAAGCATTGTTGGTCTTTAAACTGGCTAATAACAACATCAGAGGGGGGCTGAATGCGTAAACTAGGTTACTTTTTTTTACCTTTTTCGATTTAAGTTAACTCAATATGGTTTTTATATGTGTGCTGAGTGCGATATAAAAACGTATAAAGTACTCAGCTCAGTTGGCACATTTTATCTTCAACCTTTAACTGAGTAAAGATTACTTAGTGTGAGTTGGATAACAAGCAAATAAACGATATGAGAGAGATGAATGAGCAAGAAGCTGATGAAGCTAATCCCTTAGAGTTAGAACTATTACACTTGAGATTTTATCCTGGTTCAGCCCCTAGCCTACCTCCAGTCCCTGGATATAGTCTCCGAGCTTTAATCCACTAGTGGTTCATTCTTTCAATAGGCGGAGAAGCCTTTACAATGGGTAGACTCTATTATAAAAAGTTCCTACTTTCTAACTACCGCTCAAACTCAGTTTGGGTACCCTTCCCAAATTGAAACTCAAGATTAATAAGATATAGAGGACAGAATTCAACTTATAATACGTTGAATCCTTACAAGGCTAATCCTATGAGTGATTCTCTCTATTACAAATTGATAAATCTATAGATTGTTTGTAGATTGCTTGCTGATGAATTTCTTGAAAGCAGAGAAGATTTTCACAAGGTTTTTCTCTTAGGAAATTCAAGGTGATTCACCAAGTTTGAACGTCTGTTTCAGTCTTGTATTTATAATATAAATTTCTAAGAAGTAGCTGTTGCAAACTTTAAGGATATCGCAGATCTTTAATTTCTCATTTCAATTAATCTTTTGAATCTTCCCATTAGAGATAGATTTCAGGACGTTTAGAAATAGGAATTGAACATTGTGGTGCGATTTGTTTCCATTTCCAAATTCTCATTTTTCTTTAAGCAATCTGGATCTTTGAGAGATTTACACTTCAAGCAACGTGGCGTTTTTCCATTAGATAACCTTGATAACGTTGCAAGATATGCATGGAGATCTTTGATACATGACGTAATTCATGAGATCATTCCTTATTCTCTAATTCTAATGAGGAATTCCTAACACTTTGTACAACCATGTTTAATGTTGTGAGGACCACAAGAATCTCTATTAATTTCAGTGTCTTTTTCTCCTGAAATATAACAAAGGAATATTCTGTTCCTTCACAGACATGGTTAGTAGCATATGTGTCATGATAATTATTAACACCAAAAAAACAATTACTTTTAGATAAGTCAAATTGTAACGCAGCATGAGCTGAGTGATGATAACTTAAACTATATATTACTCAGCGCACACTTGGCTTTTCCTACACTAACTAAAAGTATTCTTAGTGTTCAATTAACTTTTACTATTCCATAATTGCTATCACTAAAACTTTTGAGTACTGTGAGGTGCTATTAACTTGGGTTCTACAATCTCCCCAATTTTGGACAGATAGCAAACTAAATGGTAGAAGAAGATAATTGATATAGTTTAGAGTTATCAGATTACCTGAAAGCAAAGTAAGAGCTCCCTTTGGCTAAGTGACTTTCCTTGGTCAGCTTAAGCTCCCCCATACTGAGTGAGTTTTTTCTTCAAGTAGCTCAACTCCCCCATACTTAGAGGATTTCTTCTTTGATTTGGGATTTCATCTTACTTTGGCTTATCTTTAGTTTCTCGTATATTTTCCTGCATAGATATGTTAGATATGTAGCATAAAATATACTTAGCTATAGAAGTTAAGAAGATCTTAACTTGAGGTGAAAACTTGTATTTTATTAATATAAGGAACTTAGTCAGTACATAATATATGTCCTGAACTAAGATTACATTCAGTCTTATTATAAAATTTCATTCAACTACTTAGAACTAGCCTAATGCTTATGAGCTAAGGAAGAAGAAGATCCGTGCTGCTTCTGCTTGTCCTGATTTACTCTTAACCTTTGCTGTGGATCCCTATGCATTTGAAGAGATCCCTTAAGCTGATTTGTCATTCTGACTACATCTTCAACCCCATTGCTATCTGGCCTCGAATAATTTGATCAAGGTAGAAATTAAAGGCATCGAGAGTAGCTTAGAAGCTTTCTTGCTGGCCTATGATTGCAGGGGAAGCCTCTTGCTCGAGTTGCTCCTCACCCTTAGTCGAGAGGAAATCTTGATCATTCAGCTCACTCAATAGTAGATGATGACACCTTGAGAGATGAGCAATCTGATCAAAACCTCGACTCGTGAACTGTTGAAAGCACTGTAGTATGTTGCGGAAGTCCATTGCGGTTAGTGCAATCTTCAGCCTTGATTCAATGTCACAGATTTTTAGGTAGATGGTGGCCACATTTTTGGAAGTGAATTCTATGTCCTTGCCATCCATCTCTCCCAGTCTCAACAGGGCATCAATCTTCTGCGGCATGTTATGCACTTTGGATTGTATCTCATTGAGCTTGGAGTGAACTGACAATCTAGTCTTTGGGAAGATAGGCTTGCTTGGAGGCATACTAGTTATAGGTATGTTAGGAAAGAGTTTTCCCATCATGAAAACAAGAAATTTTTGTGAAGAAGCAACTTTGTCCATGATGTGATCTGTGATCTCCCTTGAATTGTGTCCATTTTATTGCTGAGAGACTCTAGATTACTGACAGGGGCCTTATCCAACTTGTAAGAGATGTTCTCCAACAAATTCAAGACAAGCTCTTGCTTTTTATGTTGGACAAGTAGGAGCTTAGATTCTTACTCCACAAGCTTCACAATGTTGTGGCTGATGTCCTTGGTAGTTGTCACCTCTTTGGTGAGGTCTTCAATCTTACGATCGCTAAGCCTCCTTATTTTGGCTTGATCCTTTCCAAGTTCATGAATCTATGTTACATGAGTAGCCATGTTAGTAATTAAGAGACTCAGCTGCTTAGTAGCAGCATCCACACTACCCTTTATCTTTCTTATGATAACATTTACTAATATTAGTGATAGATGCAGTGGCTACCCCAAGGTGGGCTGCAGACTCCATTAACCCGTTCAGAATCAAAGCCATCTTATCAACTAAGCTTTTGGCACTCTCTTTTGCCAAGTGATTTTGAATAGCCAACAAGATGCCCTGGATTCTCTCAAACTCCTCAAAGTAAAGAGAATCACTAGGCACACATGTGTGCTATTCAAATTCCGGTAATTTTACCATGGGCTTAGAAGATAAGTCCATCAAATCTTGAGTCAATAGCATTTTGCTTACTACTCCATCTAACTCAGCATCAGTCCTGAGCATTGAAAATTTCTTTCTAGCCAACTCACATATCTGAGTGAGGAAAGATGTATCAGCCATTTCTGGCTTTCTGCTGGATTCAGGTGCTTCATGGGCTATAAAATTAGCCTTACTAGCCTGATTACTTGCGTTTCCCTGCTGAGCGTAGTTCTCAGTATTGGGAACTTCCCTAACCAGATGGGTTAAAGGGGGTAGTGGATGGGTTTGAAGAAGTGGTAGGTGTATTTACAGAAGAAGGATTTGGTTTGAGAGGAATAGAAGGTACAATGGCTTGAGAATGAAATTGTTGGGAGTTTATAGGAGATGAGGTTAGAGTGTTATATACTGGAGAGGGAAAGGGATCCTGATTATCAAAGGGTGAAGAGATATGGATGATAGGTGATTTCTTAGATGAGGAAGTGGAAGAAGAAGAAGAAGAAGTAGAAATTTTCTGTGTGTCAGGATCTACAAGAGTAGAACTTGAGGGGTTGATAGAATTTAAGGGTGAAGGATTTACAAAAGAAGGAGAAGGGGTAGAAATTTTATTTACCTCTAGGTTAGCCATTTAATCCAAGGATGGATCAGCTTGAGGTTGCTCATAAGGAGGAGCGAATTCCTCAACAGGAGTGAAACTGGGTGTGGGTATACTAGGTTCCTGAGGATCAGATTCCGTAGTAATGGAAATGATGGAGTCCCCAGCACCTTCCTTGCTTCTCACCACCTGCACATTTCTGAGAAGTGGCCTTGTGGTGGAGGAGTGCATACATTGAGTACCCTTCATCTTGGCAAATAATCCTTCCAAGTTCTCAGCTGCATTGGACACATCCCGGTCCTCTACCTTGTATTTCTTGGCCTCGTCCTGCACATCAGTAGAGTCTGAGACTACCAATTTGCGCTTTCTTTGGCACAAGGATACACTGGCCTCCACTTCATCCTCTTTCTCCTTAGCTAGCTCAGCTTCCATTTTTGCCTCCACTTCTCTTTGAATGTGGGTTTTTGTAATCATCATCCTTCATTGGTGCTGATCAAGAGCTTCATTGGACTTGGCTAGACTCTTCCCCTTAGCCTTAGAGGAAGCAGTCTTCTGTGCTGAGGAGGAGGTGGCAGAAATCTTCTCAAAGATGGTTGAGATAGGAGCATTATTAGAGCTGGATTCATCTCCGAATTCCACCACAAAAGGGTCTTCCTCCTCCTTGTTAATGTCCACAGGTACTACTGTCGGTATTCTTTTGTTATGCCTTGGCATACCTAGCATGTACCTGATTGTAGGTCAACTTGCTGAAGTGATACATCTCTAGTTTCTTCTAAACTAGCAAAATTGATCTACTGGACTCCCCCAAGTCAACTTTCACTGCCCTCATTATCTCAGATATGAGGTAACCATAGTGATAGATGGTAGTCACTTTGGTTAGGTGATGAAGTATCAGCACTAGCCAATTAAGTTTCTTACCCTCTACCATATGGTAGACCACACACCTTTCGATATAGGTGTAGCTAGTCAAAGAGCTAGTCTTTGGCAGCTACAGCTTCGCTACCAGCTCATGACATATCCTGACTTCCCAAGACATCTAACTGGCAGCAATCTCCCTAGACACATAATTTGGGAGGAGTTCCCAATCATCAAGAACAAGAATAGCATCTTCATCACCAAACCGCCGGAGATGAGTGCCTGAATTAGTCATGTTGAGAATGCTCCCAATGAGCCTGGTACAAATTAGCATTGTCTTGCTTGTACACTCCATTAACAAGACATCATTGAAGCCTTCAATAGTGCATAAATGAGTGTAGAAGGCTCTCATGAGTCCTGTTACTACTGGACCCTCCATCTTCAGAAAAGCATTGATTCATTGTTGCTTGATGACTCTGTGCATCATCTTGTTCAGCAACAAACCTTCATAATCAACCTCATAGACTGGTCCAAAGTCTAGGTTATCTTCCAACGCAATTTTAGCTATAGGAATTCCTACCTTTAAAGTAATTCTCTCCATCTTTCCTTGATTATCCACCACAATCTTCATCACAGTGGTGTTCTTGAGTCTGTAAGTGGTTTCGATTCTCGCCATTTGAGTTTGGAAGTGAGAGAATTTGAGGGAATGAGATTTAGGGTTCAAATGCTCTAAAGGTTTTGAAATAGCCAAAGTAAGTAATCTTCCTTCTCTAAACTGATCATCTTATATAGGTAGAAACCCATTTTTAGGGGGTACGTGTCATAATCTTAGCTTAAGATGGATAATTAAAGCTAAGATTAACATCTAATGAATCACCTTAGTAAAATGGTGAGTTTAGAAAACAACTATTCCAATTCTATTTCGCATCATTTGAAAATGTAGAGATTTGAAATTTTAGCCTCAAACAAGAACTTACATCGTTACTTAAAAACATTGATGGTGTTGACCACGTGTCCTCTCATACTTGATTTTCAATACTTGGCCAAAAATTCTGATGAATCCTATCTTCTTCATCACTATGGATTACTCATACTGATCAATTCCCTTAGCGTACTGAATTGTTCCTTTGGTAAAGGTTTGGTGAAGATGTCAGCACGTTGCTTATCTATTGGAACATATTCAAGCTTTACATTTACTCATAGTAAATGATCTTTGATGAAGTGATGCCTGATGTTGACATGCTTCATTCTTCCATGCTGGACTGGATTTTTAGATAAATCAATTGCACTCTTACTGCAATTGATTTATTCTTGTTATCGCACATGACTTCGAGATAATTTGACTTAATTCCATAATCTTCCAATTGCCGTTTTATCCAAAGGAGTTGAGTTACGCAACTTCCTGCTACCATGTACTCAGCTTCAGCTATACTCAGCGCAACTAAAGTTTTCTTCTTACTGTACCAAGAGATAAGACATTCTCCAAGGAAGTGACATCCTCTTGTTGTACTTTTCCTGTCCAGCTCATCCCTTCCATAGTTTGCATCTATGAATCCCCTAGGAGTGAAATATGAATTGTTGGGATACCATAGACCTGCTTCAATTGACCCTTGCAAGTACCTAAGAATCCTCTTCATAGTTACTAGATGAGATTATCTAGGATCATCTTGGTAGCTAGCACAGTAGCATACATCATACTGTATGTTTGGTCTGCTAACAGTTAGGTAAAGAAGAAAACCAATGATTCCTCTGTAGAGTTTACTGTCTACTGAATTTCTAGCCTCATATTTATTTAAAATTATGTCAGTTGCCATGGGAGTGGACATAGACTTTGAGTTTACCATGTCGAATTTCTTCAGAACTTCTTTTGCGTATTTAGATTGGTTGATGAAAATGCCATCTTCTATTTGTTTGATTTGAAGACCTAGAAAGAAGTTCAATTCTCCCATCATTGACATTTTGAACTCACTCTTCATTTGATTATTGAATTCCTTGCACATCATTTCATCAGTTGCTCCAAATATAATATCATCAACATATATCTAGACTAGTAACACATCTTGTTTTCCTCGCCTGATGAACAGAGTCGCATATGCTTTTCCTCTTTCATAGCCTTTGCTGATTAAGAAATTAGTCAAACTCTCATACCATGCTCTTGGGGCCTGCTTCAATCCGTAGAGGGCTTTCTTCAATTTGAAAATGTGCTCTAGATTTTTCACATCTTCAAATCCTGGAGGCTGGCGAACATATACTTCTTCTTGAATGAATCCATTTAAGAAAGCGCTTTTAACATCCCTTTGAAATAGTTTGAAATTCGTATGGGATGTAAAAGCACAAAGGATTTTAATGGCTTCAAGTCTAGCTACTAGAGCATAGGTTTCATCATAGTGAACGCCTTCTTCCTGATTGTAGCCTTGAGTGACAAGTCTGGCCTTATTCCTAATAATAGTGCCATCTTCATCAAGCTTGTTCTTGAAGAAACATTTGGTGCTAATTACTGATTTTTCTTTAGGCTTAGGAACTAGATCCCAGACATCATTGCATTTAAATTGATCTAGTTCCTCTTGCATTGTGATCATCCAATAGTCATCTCCTTCTGCATCTTCAAACTTCTTAGATTCGATCAATGATATGAATGCTAGATGACTCATTATACGACTTAGCTATCCTCTTATCATTACTGGATTGTGAACATCATCGACTATGCTATTAAGCAGATGGTTACGATGGGCTCTAATCTCTCTTGGAAGACTCGGATTAGTTGTTGGAGGATCAACAATTGGATGCTGAGGTGGAGGTTGATCTTCACCATTGTTAAAGTTGATTGAAAGATCTTCATCATCATCTTTGGTTTCCTTAGCTGGGGGATCCTGAGCTGAGTTGGGTAACTCAGCTTGTGGCGTACTGAGTGGATTTGAAAACTGAGTGGCTACTTCATCTTCATCATTTGGACGTCTTTTTACAATGTTAGTTTCATCGAAATCTACATGCATAAACTCCTCTAAAAGGCCGGTTCTCTTGACATATATTCTATATACCCTACTGTTAGTTAAGTATCCTAAAAAGATACCTTCATCTGACTTAGGATCAAACTTTCCTAATTGCTCTTTGGTGTTAAGAATAAAACATCTACAGCCAAAGGATCTGAGATAACCAATCTTAGGCTTGGGCCCTTGATAAAGCTCGTAGGGAGTTTTCTCAAGAGTTGGGCTAATTAAAACCCGATTCAAGATATAACATGCTATGTTAACATCTTCTCCCCAAAAGTATTTTGGTAGATTGTTATCACTCAGAATGGATTGAGCCATTTCAACTATTATCCTATTCTTCCTTTCTACAACTCCATTTTGTTGAGGAGTGAGTATAAGGAGAAGAGAAGTTGTGCTCAATGCCACGCGCTGAACAGAATTCTTTGAAACCGGAATTCTCGAATTCACGTCCATGATCACTTTGGATTCTATGGATTTTAGCTCCTAGTTCATTCATTATTAGATAACTGTGCTTGACAAAAGATTCATAAGTCTCATCTTTGCTACTCAGCAAGACTACCCATGTGGATCTCGTTGTGAGCACGGGATTTTGTATCAGCTCGCGCGTTCAATGATGATGGCTTTTCGGGATATTTATCCTCGAATCACACAATTTTTTATCGTGCGACGATCTTCAAATGGGAGTTCTCCTCGTCAAAAATAATATTTGGGATCCTAAATAAATATTTAGGACCATAGAAAATATTTAAAAGCCTCAAAGTGAAAATTTAAGGGCTTAAAATATTTTAAGGGACATAAATAATTTTTTTAGGGTACAAAATAATTTATATAAATGTATATATAAAATTAAAAAATTAAAATTAATTCAAAAATAAA
>CATIWQ010179000.1:0-11281 GCA_949673415.1 Euphorbia schlechtendalii | reverse complement strand
TTTTGTATATGTTAGATATATGTTATACTAATCTAATCATGTTTCTAATAGTTATCTAAATCTTTTCACGTTGTGCTTTAAAATTATATTAGTATTGAATATAAAGCACTGAGTCGGTTTCGTCTTGCAATTTGATCAGTGTATCAAAAGTTATGTCCATTAAACATTTGAAAGGTCACCATGCCCTGGAATTTAATTTTCTTTGGCCTTTATATTCCCATTTTATTACTTAACAAAGGATTTATATGCTCTCAGTCTCTCTCTCGGGCAGCTAAAGCGAAAAAGAAAACTGTGTAGAATATACTAAACATAAAATTATCTAACATTATATTAATTCGGATCTATATAAAAAAGGTGATATCTACTTATTTATAAATTTATGTTTTCATTTGGATTGTGAGTGGGGAGAACTTTTTGTTGGTGCACTACTTGTGCAATTGTTATTATGTGCCATTTATTTATGGTTTAATGGAGATAATAAAAAGGCATCCAGTAGGAACAGGGAATTCTGTCATGTGTAAAACTATATTTTTCTTTTTTTTAACACCAATATATTATAAAAGATTCATTGATGTCATTCATAATATATTATCTTTTTAAACATCAAATGACCATGAGGTGACATGAATGTTTATATGACGAAATATAGTAAATTTTGCAAACAAAGCCTAACTAACTTTAAAATTGATTTGGAAAAAATTATTTTGCATGTATAAGCAAGGGGTTTCCAAGTTTAGTGTGGAATATTGAAAATTTTTCGTTTGAATTATATGTTCAATAAAGTTTTTGAAGTTATGCAACCATAACTCTTGTTCGTATGTGTTGATAAAGTAAACTAGAGTCAATATTGTTTCAATTTGTTGAAACTTGGCATCCAAACTACAAATTTGCAATAAAATATTACAATCATGATACCGTTATTAGTTTTTTTAATCTTTTGAAATATAATGATTTTGATAAGTTTGAAGTTTACACACCAAATAAATTAGAAAAATAGTTTATAAAGTCGATTGATTGTTTATAATTAGCTACTTAACTATTAATAGGACAATAAAATAAATATTTATATTATAATATTTTAACTACATCAAGTATACCTGTAGCAGGTTTATGAAATTTACGTTTAATATTTAATTTTATTTATATTTTTCTCCTTGCGCCTAGCGCATTGACAACTATGATGCGTAAACAACAAAACGTGGACCTCTCAATTTGGTAAAAGATCAACTATTTTTTATTAATTATAGGGAAAACAATGTTCAACAAGATGATATGTAGTAGCATGAGCAAGTAGATGAAGAACTTGAGGAATATGTTGATCTTAATGACGATTCGGATGGATGATTAATGATTATCGCGCAGTTTCAGATCACTATGAATATTTATTTTTTGCTTACATAGTGCACCCAACGAGGGCCTAACGACAACTATGACTACAAGCCATCACGAGCCATACCTTAATGAATACTAACCAAGCCATGATAGCATCAAAAGTTGTATACTTGAAGAAAGTGCACCGTAACTCGTGTATGGTATGTTTTGATAAATATTACAAATTTTACTAATATTATGACATATTATGATAACATGCCAAATAGAAATATAATAATTAAGGGTGAAGATGTAAACTCTAAAAGAGAAGCAACACTATTTTGACAAAGGTGGACAAACCCATCCTCGGCCTGATTTCCCTGTAATGTAAGAAAAGGACAATTAGAATCTGATACAAGAATAAGCCTTAAAATGATGTATACTTTATCAAAGATCATAATTTATAACATTTGTAAAGATGCATTATACCTATCAAATAGCAAAGAGAGCTATAACAGTTGAAGTAATGTGAAGTAGGCAGAAGCGATGAGTTTTTGTTTCACCTCTTTCAGTTGTGTATTCTGAGCTGTATGAAATGCCTACATATTTTAGAATATAATTTTAAATTGGAAAATAAAAGGCGTGTTGTAGACTAGTAAGAAGATTTCACAATTTAAAGCAACAAAAAAGTTAAAGTTACTTGAGTAGGCAGTAACAAAATATCATTTGATAGCACTTCCTCACATATTGTGATTAAATGCCCTCTATGCAAAGGCAGCACTAAGTTCATGTTACCCCCAATTGTAGTAACTGCAATCATAATCAAGGTTATATTTTTCTGCTCATTAACAAAACCCAAATTACAGCTGCTTTTGGTAGACGAAGAAAAGAAGCGAAAAAGGTACATAACAGATTATTAATAACCATTAGTGCTGCTTTCTAGTTCATCAGAATAACCAACCATGTTACTTAATAGAGCTCATATGAGGCAGCAATCTTTTAAAACATGTTTTTTACAATCATGTTTTTTCCTCATCAGTATCACTACCCATCTCATGATGATTCGACTAGTAAATCAAAATCATAACAATTATCATAGTAGAATCTAAATTCCAAAACAAGAAATTAAGAACAGGATGAGATCTATGACGCATATATTAAGTTTTCATTCAAATTTGCATGTAAGTTGTGTAGCCCAAATATACAGGTTGAAGCAGCCACTCATTACTAGTTTCATTGGAGGTATAAAAAAAATATCAGAGAAAATGAAAGGAATATTTTACCTTTGAAGTCAAGGCCGTAATGAACTGAGATTCTCATATGGTCAAATTCCTTCAGTAAATACTGGTGAAGTGGCAGATGAAAATCTGAAACAAAATTAAATTGATGGAGTTTCCTTCAAATTCGATAAATTTTCAATTTTGAGTAGTTTTTTGGCAGGGAAAAGAAACAGATCACTTGATATCTCAGAGATTTTTAAGGTATTATTACTCTAGAAACTGTATTAATAAGCTCCTCCAAAGATTGGAGGCAGAAGATAACTTCTCTTGTGGTGAAATGGGATAGAAGAAACAGAGAAACCCATAATGATAGATAAAAATTTGGAAATAATGACCAAAATAAAGAAAATCCAGAGAGAACTATAGAAGCTCTAATCAACATTAATGGATAATTTCAAAGAGCACATTTTTGTGGAACAATCCTAAAACTGAAAAGTTAAGAAACTGTATCCAAAGGTCAGCAGGTTCGTTAACAGATAATTTCTCCTTACAAGGAAAACAAAGATGAGGAATATGTTGGTCCTAATGAAGATTCTGATGGATGATTGATGATTATCGTGTAGTTTTAGATTACTATGAACATTTAATTTTTGTTAAATATATAGTATAACTACAAGACATCACGAGCCTTACCTTAATGAATAATAACCAAGCCATATGCTGCCCATAATAGCATCAAAAGTTGTATACTTCAAAAAAAGTGTAAATGTAACTTCTGTATGTTTTGACCGATAGTCGTCCTACAGAATAAGAAATGTTACTAATATTATGACATATAATAATACCGTGTGAAACATAAATGTAGTAAATAAGCTAGGGTGAAGTTCCTGACTCTAAAAGAGAAGCAGCATTATATTAACTGACAAAGGCGTAGAAACTCATCCTTGGCCTGAAATCCCTGTGAAATAAGAAAAAAAAGAGTTAGAATATGATAATGTATACTTAATCAAGATCATAAGTCAAAACATTTATAAAGATGCAATAATACCCATCAAAACTTATAGCAAAGAGAGCTATAACAGTGAAAGTAACATCTACACATCTTTAACAGACAATACTTAAGTAGGAACTAGGCAGGCAGGAATAAAACTAATAACAGTGGCAAGTTTTTATTTCCTACTCAGCTAATGATTTTTCTGAAGGGAAGTTCTCATAGTAGAATCTAAATTCCAATAAAGCTCTACAAGTTGCATGGAAGTAAAAAGGAGATGAGATCTACGATGATAATATCAGATCATAAATAATAATAATAATTAAGATTTTCATTCAATTTTTAATGTAAGTTGCGTAGTCCAATTATATGTCAGTATAACATGAACATTTTTAAACCAGCAAATCATTAAAAGTTTCATTGGAGGTACAAAAAAATACCAGAGAAACATAAAAGGAGTATTTTACCTCAGAGGTCAAAGCCGTAATCAATGGAGATTCTCATATTGTCATATTCCTTACAGTAAAACTGCAAAAGTACTGATGAATTGGCAGATAAAAAACTCAAAAACAAAACCTAATTAATCAAGGTTCCTTTAGAGTCGACAAGTTAGCGAATTTAAGTAGTTCACTTAAATTTTATATATCAGAGATACTGTAGGTGTTATTACTCTAGAAGCGAATTAATAAGCTTCTCCAAAGATAGGCTGCAAAAGATAACTTCTGTGGTGAAATGAGATAGAAGAAACAGAAAGCCATGATAATAACAGTTGAATGGAGATAAAAAAAAGTTGAAAATGATGACCAAAAAAAAAAAGAAAAACCAAAGAGAACATAAACATCTCAAGAACAAATGTTCTTTCCTCTTCTCAAATATTTCAACATAAAATAACTCAAATCCCTCACCTGAAAATTTCATGGCATTCGGAAAGTTGTGATCATTGAAAATGTACTTCCATTATATCATCTTTTTCCGACAGTGGCTTGACAATTCTATCCAACATCGAATATATTTCTTGCATCTCAGGATGAGACACATCCCTCGAAAAGAACTCATGGATGATCCCTTCAACCTCGATCGAACTGCAACCAGGCGATTTTCTCACTCCAAGATCTTTCATTCTCTTTCTCGCCATCGTAACATCTTCCCATCTATCAGCAAAGGCATAGACATTGGAAAGAAGCGTGTGGACGCTCGAGTCAACCGACTCGACTTTCTTCAGCTCTTTAGCCACTCGTTCAGCCATCTCAACATTCCCATAGATTCTGCAAGCACTAAGCAAAGAACCATAAAACGGAACTACAACAGCATTATCATCGCCTTTAATCTTTATCTTCTTTATCAACTCCTCTGCCTCGTCGAGTAGCCCAGCTCTTCCAAGTAAATCAATCACGCAACCATAGTGTTCGAGCTTCGGCTTTATCTGATAAACCCTTGTCATTGAATCAAAGAATTCTCGACCTTCGTTGACCAATCCTCCATGACTGCAAGCACTCAACACACCAATGAAGGTAATATCGTCGGGTTTAGCCCCGGATTTTTTCATTTCCGAAAACATGTCAAGTGCCTTGATAATCTTCCCATTCATTGCGAGCCCGCAAATTACTGAAGTCCATGAGGCTGCATCTTTATCTCTCAAACTGTTGAAAATCTCCAAAGCTTTTTCTATAAACCCGCATTTTGCGTAAAGTTCAACAAGAGCAGTGCCAACAACTGCATCAATTGCAATTCTGTTCTCATTAATGAATTCATGAATCCATTTACCTTGCTCTAATGCTCCAGTATGTGCACAACCTGTGAGTAATGAAACTACTATAAATTTGTCCAGTTTTAGTCCTTTCAGTTGCATTTCTCTACAGAGTGCAACTGCCTCATCAAAGCAGTTAAATTGCACGTACCCATTTATCATAGCGGTCCACATAACAATGTCTCGGACTGGACTCTTGTCAAACAATTTTCTCGCTTCTCGTAGTTCACCACAGTTTGCATAGCCACTCACCATGGTAGTCCAACAAATGACATTTTTGGAAAACATTTGGTCAAATATTGACCGGGCTGTGATCAAACATCCACATTTGCAATACATGTCCAGCAATGCATTTCCAATAACAGAAGTCAGTTCAAGTCGATTTCCCACATAGCTGTGAATTTCCTTACCAAGTTCCAAGTTTTTTAATGCTACACAAGCTGAAAGTGTGCTCACAACTGTAGCTTCATCGGGCTTTAAATCACTCTCTTTTCTCATGCGGCAAAATACATTTATAGCATCCTGAAATCTTCTACATTTAACATATCCAGAAATTAGCACATTCCAAGAAATGACATCTCTATTGAGCATTTCATTAAATAGCTTCTCCATAATTTCAGTGTCACCAAACTGAGCATACATGTCAATGAGGGAGTTGCATACGTAAGTATCAACATCAAGCCCAGTTTTTATAATAAACCCACGAATCTTTTCACCCTCAATACCTTCTCTTACGCATCCAATTGCCTTAAGAACAAATGGATATGTGTAATTATCAGGCCACAAACCATCTTCCCTTAATTTATGGAATAACACAAGACAATTTCTATTAATTCCTTTCTTTGAAAATGCTCTGATCATGAGGTTGTATATCAATAAAGAAGGTTTATGTATGTAGTTGAAGATTCTTTCTGCATATTGCAAGTTTCCATCAGATGGACTAGTGGCAAAGGCTACAAGCTTGTCAAGAGCAAACATGCACTGGTGGAGGCCGACCCGGAAGATTTGGGCATGAATTTGTTTGAGTTGGGTCATCGATTTGCAGTTTTTGAGAATATAAAGGCATGATTGCTTGGTGAGCGAGGCCAGGTTCGTTGAGGTAGAGAATTTATTTGAAGCTGCAATATATCAATGTTTCTTTGTAAATATGGTGCCAGCTATCGGCAAATGAAAGAATATAATAAAAAAAATGTCAATACCACTACACATCCAAATCAATCCAACAAATCATGCACACATTTTGAATAAGCATAGAATTTCCATGAGAGTATTCAAACTTCTCAAACTGAAACCAGCTATTATAATCTAAACTTGCAATTGCATAATTTTCTCATAGTAGATGGCAGCATAGTTATCGAAATCGTATGATTCGCGATTCGCATCGTACTATTCGATTTCGATTCACCCTGATATAGATTCGAATCTATGAGGTGAATCGAAACCTACTAAGAATCGGAGCTGAATCATCTGAATCGGTGGTGAATCGGTCGAATTGGCCGATTCCACTGATTTTAACGATTCCTCAATACAAGAGAAGAAAAGAAAGAGGAAATGATTAGTTTGAAGATACAGCGTACACTTTTGAAGTTTATGAGTTACCGCAAATTACACCACCAAGTTGAACATGAAAATAAGGATGAGAATTTGCTGCAGAGAAAGCGGCGACACCACTGGAGAAGAAGAATTGAGTTTTGTTTTGTTGCACTAGGGTTGTTTATTTGGGCCATTGATAATGGGCTGATTTTATGCGTCAGATTTACTCTAATTAAGCTCAATTAAAATTTGGGAATTATTCAGAGTTTCATGGTATTAATTATTAGTAAATTAATAAAATTAGTATATATAACATAATTCATTGAATTTTGGATTATTAAATTTCAATTTTATGAATTAATAATATATGAATTGAACATGTTAAATATTTTATTTTTTATAGTACTATGAACATTAAGCCGAATCTTCGATTCGATTCACGATTCCAAAATTTGGATTTCGATTCTCGATTCGACAACTATGGGTGGCAGAATCATGGAAGAGAACCTGATAAAGATGATTTCATATGTTTGTGTTACTCAAACGCAAAACCATGTTTTTATTCCCCTGGACTAGGCACAATATGCTTTTCACTTCCTCGTGTATTTGGTTTTGAGCAATTTCTCCCTAAGAGATCAAGTCTAGAGGAAACAAGAATCTTCATTTTTGGGATATGGTAATGTTATATAACCAGACTAGCTATAGAACCAGCAAGTCCACTAGCTCAAAGTCAAACCAGTTTTAATCGCGTGGACCATATCTTTTCCAAATTTTGAAATTCGATTATATATTATCCTTACCAGCAAACTCATCAACACAAGTATTTTCATCAGTAAAAGCAGCACTAACCCAAATCTCACTGAAAATTGTTCCCGTTAGCATGACCGATACTCCAAAGCTCTTTATAAAATTGGCTTAGCCAATCAACGATTTCCTTTAAAGTTTAATGACTTTAATCAATGTTTAATGGCGTCCAATTCTCAGGGTTTTACATTCCTACATTTTGTGAGCTTGAAAACATATGACTTGGTTGATTGAGCCCTTGATATTACCATTGACACGACCGTTCCAGCTAATTGCTATGGGTTATGCACATGAAATAAATGCATGACAAAAAAACAGAAACTATGAAACAAAATTAAATCGCTATAGTATAGATAGCAATTAAGCAATTACAAAATAGAACAGTGTAAACAATGAATTAGAAACTTACTGGGGTGCAGCAGCAGAATCCGGGCAGAGATAGGGATTGTTCTTGTTTCAATATATTGATTTCTGGCCTAGCTATATTCTTCGATATCAATCTGCAAAGTATCAAAACATTGTTTTGTTTAATTACATGATACTGCAAAGTTTGTCATATATTTGACCAAAACTACGTTCTGCCCAATCAATGGCAGTAACAGGATTTCACGGATGGGAATTTTGCTACAAAAAATTCTTACCAGTAAAAAAATTATTCGACCGAGAAACTTAAAATGTAAATATCAAAAGTCAATCCAATAAAAGACTCAATCTAACTAGTTCAGATAACAACTTCATTGTTTATGCAAAATACATGCTAACAATTAGCTTCTTCAACAGATGAAATGGATAATTTGACCAGTGCAAATATTTGGTTGGCTTCAAAAATCTACCTTCTACTCTCCCTCAACTGTCTTTATATATCCCCTAAAAACCTGAAACCCCAGACCCTTACCACCTTTTCTAATTACTATTCTACCCTTTACTCTAACCACATCTTTAAAATTAGTCTTGCATGATACCATCTTTTGAAACACTGCAAAATGACGTATTCATTAATGCTTGTGACTATCTTTTCAAAAATGAAATGCAGTTTAAAAGGAGGAATAAAAGAAGAATGTACAAAAACGCATTTTTGATTACGGAATAGAACACACCAAATTGGAATGAAAAGCAGAGAGCAGTAGGAGTTGGTTGAAGTGTTTAAGCAGAGACAAAGTGCAAATGAATAATTGTAAAGTTTGCAATAGAATTGGGTGATAGTTATTGGTGAAAGGAGAGGGCGTTGAATTACATATTGATTGAAAGAGAAATGAAAAAAGAGAATCGGATCTAAAGTGGAGCAACATACTACTTCTCATCAACATTATTGATTTCTCTTCTGTAATGGAAAGTGCAGCTGATTTCCTTTTATTTGTGTCTTTGATTGAGCCATTTAATTCTAATATTTCACAAAGACTAATTTAACAAGAGAAACTAATTTACATAGTTTATTTAGGGATTTCAATCTTTGAATCAAAGTATCAAACTAGCGATTTCAATTTCCTAATAAAGCGAATTCAATCAAATTAGGGATTTAAATAAAATCAGGAATTGGAAGAATTGAGGTTTTCAAAGTACACCTTAATATAATTGATTCAGCTCGCACTAAGCCTGAAACAGGAACCACGAATCAGCCAGCAGCAAGATGGCGATGTGACAGCGGCGAAGAGGAAGATTGAACACAAGCGTTTAAGCTCAGTGGCAGTGCCAGGAATTCTTCACGGAAAGTTCACTGAAAATTTTACTAAAAAAATTCCAATGGGCAAATATAATTTCTAACCAAACAAAAAAGTATTTGAAGATAAATATAAATTTGTAAACTTTTCAATCAAAACCCAAAATCCCAAAATTCTACCAATTGCTCTGCGGTTCTCTTCAAACCCAGAATTCCCTTGTTTTTTTCCTTCCTTTATTTTAATTGATTTATGAAACCAATTTCAACTATTATTATCTTTTGACCCACGATCTTCTCATCACAATCTTTTAAAATTTCAAATGTTCCCATCAATTGGATCCCACATTGTAAATCATCAACCAAATTTCAATCCGATATGACCAGACAGCATACTACTCAAACAAGAATGAAAAATTCCAAAGGAAATTCAACTATAAAAATCCTAAAGCAAAACTCAGGCTATTTGGAACGAAATCAAATTAGGGTATTGACTTTTTAGTTTAAGAAAGTTACCTTATTTGAGCAACGGGAATGAGAATGAAGCAAGAATTGAAGAACAAGACGGAATGAAAGAGGCAAAGAACGGTGACGCCGTCAGAAATTAGGCGGCATCAGTTCAAACTTGAACGACTTGAAGAAAACACTTTGATTTTTGAAGCTTCTGCCTTCATGTTCGATTTCCCAATTCTTATATTAATATTTGTGGAAAATTTTATAAATGGCCTGATACGAATTTATTCATCTCAAGTTTTGTGTGTTTCTATGTTTACATCTCTTACTTTCCATGCTTATTTTTCAATTTTAATATCTTATTTCAACATTATCTTTCAAACTGTTCATTTTTTTAACATGATATTTTATAATTTTTTATTCTTCTTAGTTTTATCTTCAAACGTCATCCATTGTAATATACTTTTTTGAAAATATTTTTTCAACTAGTAAGAAACGTGGTATGTAACTAGCAGAAAGAACAAGTTATGTCAATTTTGTTATGAAAGTATTGTAGGTACTACAAATACATGTCAAAATGTTTATCTCCATAGCAATAAACAAACAACTGTAATCTTAAAAGTAATGAAAATGCATTAGAAAGTGATTATAACATGTAAAAAAGAATTCTACAAAAATATTGAATAAAAAACAGTAGGAATCCAATATGTAACTGGTATGAAGAATATAAAATGTTAAAAATTAGTAAGAAAGTGGTAGGAAATTGGTATGAAGAACAAATTATATCAAATTAATCTTGAAAATTAATTAAAATCCCTTAGAAAGTGATTAGAACATGTAAGATAAAACTATTAAATCAAAACAGTAGGAAACTAGTATGTAAATGGTATAAAACTGGTATTGAAATTAAAACAGTAGAAATCTGGTATCCAACTGGTATGTAACTGTTATGAAGAACAAAAAATGTCACAACTAGTAAAAAAATTGGTAGAAACTAGTATGAAGAACAAGTTATGTCAAATTAATCTTGAAAATTAATTAAAATGCCTTCGAAAGTGGTTAGAACATGTAAGATAAAACTATTGAATCAAAATAGTAGGAAACTAGTATGTAAATGGTATAAAACTAGTATTGAAATTAAAACAGTAGGAATCTGGTACCTAACTGGTATGAAGAACAAAAAATGTCAAAAACTAGTAAGAAAGTGGTAGGAAACTGGTATGAAGAACAAGTTATGTCAAATTAATCTTGAAAATTAATTAAAATGCCTTAGAAAGTGATTAGAAAATGTAAGATAAAACTATTGAATCAAAACAGTAGGAAACTAGTATGTAAATGGTATAAAACTGGTATTGAAATTAAAACAGGAGAAATCTGGTATCTAACTGGTATATAACTGATATGAAGAAAAAAAAATGTCAAAATTGGTAAGAAAGTGGTAGGAAACTGGTATGAAGAACAAATTATGTCAAATTAATCTTGAATGTTAATTAAAATGCCTTAGAAAGTGATTAGAACATGTAAGATAAAACTATTGAATCAAAACAGTAGGAAACTATTATTTAAAT
>CATIWQ010178941.1:0-15779 GCA_949673415.1 Euphorbia schlechtendalii | reverse complement strand
TTACATACTTTCTTTTCTTGACCTGGAGCTACACAACCCTCAGGTTGTTCCATATAGATTTCTTCTTCAAGATCTCCATTAAGAAAAGTAGTTTTCACATCCATTTGATGTACTTCAAGATTTCGGAAAGCAGCAATTGCAAGTATCATCCTAATAGAGGTTATTCTCGACATAGGAGAATAAGTGTCAAAGTAGTCAAGGCCTTCTTTTTGTTTATAACCTTTTATGACTAAATGAGCCTTGTACTTATCAATTGATCCATTAGTTTTTAGCTTGCATTTGAAAATCCATTTAGAACTTAGTGGTTTTGTTCCTAGAGGAAGGTCCACTAATTCCCATGTATGCTTTTGCAATATGGAATCAATTTTACTCCCTATGGCTTCTTTCCATAAAGGACTTTCTGTGGAGCTTATAGCATCTTCATATGTTTGAGCAGTGTTTTAAAAATCGGGCCTAGGCGGGATATTTAAGAACACCGCCGCGATTTTGTAAAATCGGGCTGTGTTAGGTTGACGATCGAAAAATCGGCGCCTAGGCGGTCCTAGGCGTCAATTTTTTAATTAAAAAAAATTAATATTTTAATAAAAAAATAACATAAAAAAGCAGTGTTTTAAAAATCAGGGCCTGGGCGGGATTTTTAAGAACACTGCATCGATTTTTTTTTTATTTTATGTTTTTTATGTTATTATATAATAAACTGAGTTGTTAATGTTATCATTTTATTGTATTAGACTATTAGTATTTATATTATAATAATTATTATGTATTATTAAATATTAAAATAATAAAAAAATTGAATCCGCCTAGTCCCGCCTGCGCCTAGCGTTTTTTAAAACACTACTTCACGATCATTTAAAAGAAACCGTGTACATGTTTCAACCACTAGGTTTCACTTCACCCTCTCACCCCAAACATGTGTGCAAACTGAACAAGTCTCTATATGGTTTGAAATAAGCTCCACAGGCTTGCTATTAACGTTTTGCGGGTTAAATTTCCAAATGCGGGTTTAAAAGTAGTGTGCGTGACACTTCATTGATTGTTTATCATAAAGGTGATCAAGTGGTGTATTTACTATTATATGTGGATGATATTATTCTCACCACTTCGAGTGACTCGTTATTAAGGAGTATTATCAGATCTATGTCCGCAGAATTTAACATGACTGACCTTGGCACATTACACCACTTTCTCAGCATTGCGGTACAAAAACAAAATAATGGTTTGCTTCTCTCTCAATCAACTTATGCAGTAGATATATTGGCTCGCGAACACATGTCCAACTGTAAGCCCATTAGCACTCCAGTCGAAGTTTGATCAAAATTGAGTGCCACTGACGGTGTCCCATTTCTCGATGGGTAGTTATATCAAAGTTTGGTCGATGCTTTATAGTACCTTACCATCCCCCAATCAGATATTACGTATGCGGTATAACAGGTATGTCTCTTCATGCATGCCCCTCGAGAGCCACACTTTCAGCTTCTCAAATGGATACTTGATACATCAAAGGAACGCTATTACAAGGCTTTCTTCTCACGCCATCCATGTCCACCAAGTTGACAACATACACAGACATCGATTGGGCTGGATGCCCTGACTCACACAGGTTTACATCTGGTTACTACGTGTACATGGGAGACAATCTCATCTCTTGGTCCTCGAAGCGGTAACCCACTATATCCCGGTCCAGTGTTGAAGCCGAATATCGGGGTGTTCAAACACTGTTGCAGAAATTAGCTGGATCCGTAACATATTATTAGAGCTTCATCTCCCGGTCCACAATGCGTCCATCATTTATTGCTACAACATATCTGCAGTGTACTTAGCTGGAAATCTCGTGCAACATCAACGCACCAAACACATTGAACTAGAAATCAATTTCGTTCGGGAAAAAGTCCGCCTTGGCACAGTCAAAGCTCTTCATGTTCCAGCAAGCTACCAGTATGCGAACATCTCTACTAAAGGGCTACCGAAGCACTTATTTCAACGGTTTCGATCTAGTTTATGCCTTCGCTCGCCTACGGCTCAAACTGTGCGGGACTGTTAGTCGATAATATCATTCCATATTATTGGCATATATTGTGGCATAAATTGTGGAATATTATTTGTAATATCTCTGATTGATAGCATAGGATTATTTCCTTAGATAGGCTCACTTCTCTGTATTATATTTAAGTATTTTAATCAGTGTAACAAACCAGGGAAATATACAGCCTTACAAAATCATGCTTTGATACATTGTAGAGAAAGTTCCTTGGTTTGGCTTTGGTAGTGAAAGATTGGTCGCCTACATTTGATCCAATGCGCCAAACTTCATAATATGGTCCTTTTACAAGCTTCTATCAATCATGGTTGAAGGTCTTTGCAAACCAAATAAAGTAAGGATTGGGTTGTCCTTTACAGGATCTCCGATGCCTAAATCAATAAAGGTTTGAGATGGTGTTTTAAGTATAGTGAATTTTGTAAATAAGAATTGTGTACCTTGTAAACTGACCTAGTAAGCTTATAAATAATCTTAAATAGATTAAGAACATGAATCATGGTCTCATAAGGATTGTATTTCCTTATTTGATAACATCTCCTTTATTGGTTTTATCCCAAATAGGATGTATTTTGATTATGATCGAATTTTTTCCTTGCAATGTTTGAATCTTATTTGGGTTCTGCATGCTTTAGGCACATAAGACGAGGAAGATATATATCTTGGGTGGCCAAGATTCGCTCGTTTTGATTGTCCCACATTGTAAAATTGAAACTAGCTTGATTGAACGATAGACTAGTGTGCCAAGCGATATTTACCAAGTTATCATGTAGTAATTCACAGTATTGTTCCCTCACTAGCTAAGGATTCTGTGAGAGTTGAATGGGCGAGATATTCTAGCGGACAAGGAAACAATTGCCTCCCACTAGCTCTAGGGTTAAAAGGTGGAGGGATAATTATCTGAACTAGATGGGGATTCACTCCGATAGGATTGAAGACTCCCCGATAACAATCCTCCATGGAGCGTGAATGAGTATTTTTTCTCCCCGAAACATTAACGGATATAAAGATGGAAAATACATTACCCAGTCCAATAAATCACTGTGTCCAATCTGATAATCCTTCATTGGAGAATCCCCAAATATTCTTCGAATTATAATCAAATTTATTTTCATATATTCTGTTAATCATGGGTTAATATTGATGAATCTATGAGCTTATGTATTAAATACTTGATTGTAAATATATGAACTTTATAACTATAAATGTGTTTTTATTAAATTTAAATTTCTTTTAATTGTTATTATAAAATATGTTTTATTTCAGTGTTTCATATACTTAAACTTAATAATAGCTGGTTGTTAAATTAGCCTGGAACATGGTTCCATGCGCTAACTCTCTGACTGAAATTGACTCCAAATACTTTCCCTTGGCGTGATCTGAAGGTTCCTGCAAGACAAAAACCGTTGCTATGGGGGACTAGCCGCGTGACCGATGTAGCCTCTCCGATGTTTAAGTTAGATCGGATTTAAGAGAGGAGGCAATGAGTTTTTTTTAATGTTTTTAGAATACGTACATCTGCATGGTGACCCAAAAGGTCCTTTTATACTCTTTGAACGTCCCCATGTCTGATCCAAAGTGTAAATCATCGAGAGTTCTAGTTTGAATAGATCTTTATTTTGTTGATAGGATAAAGTTTATCTCTAGTGAGAGTTCCAGTCATGGAGGTCTCTCTGCAAACTTAAAATCTTAATTGAATTCTTTGTTCCTAAGGCGTAGGGTTCGATCCAGGAGAACAAGCTCACTCAGCTTAGTGGTCGCCTGGATCCAACCCTCTTAAGATTTAAGGGAAGGTTTGTCTCTTCCATGTTTGGGGCGGATGTGATCCGCCTAAATGATCACCGGGTCTTTCATACATGGGGCGGAAAGGGATCCGCCTCCATCAGTGGGAACATTCTTAGCCTTGTTATAGCATCTTTTCCTGCTCGGAGGGGGTATGATCCGCCTGGAGGGTTTAGAGTGACAGGCACGCGCCTCTCAATATTTGACCATGTTAACACTGGTTGATTCCTTTGTTATTTTATTTTCAGGTATGTTGTTTTGTTTTGTGCTTAAATAAGATGAAAGATGTACTAGTAATAGATAAATTATATCGACTTTGTTAGTATTTTAGTATATCTAGATTGAACAATTGACCAATGCGATAATAATATATCATCGAATAAGTCAGGAAAGTACAAAGTGCATGCTTGTTCGTGTTCTATCACGATTCGGGAGTTCGGGGGCAGTGCCCCAGTAGCTCGTATGCCCGAAGGGAAATTTTTATTTTCATATAAAAATTTCAGTGTAAAAATCCCGAAAATTCATGTCTTTTGGACATATCACCTAGACAAATATATAAACCTGAAATTTGTCATACACTAGGTTGGTTCAAAAATCATAATATTTTCGCATTCTAAGTTCTAGTTTAAAATTTTGATTTTATCCGATTGAAAATTTAATAAAACCACCAAAATAATTTCAATTTGACAGTGTAATCACGATTTCAGGTTCGTCCGAGTAATCCCCTGTATATCAACAGACTTGATTTATGAAACAATTTATCTTGCTACTTTTTTTTATTTTATGTTTTTTTGCTTCTAATGTTGAATTAAATTACTTTGTTACTTTAAAATTATTTAATGTTTTTGCTTCCAATCTTGAATCAAATAAAAAAATTTTAACATTGAAACAAATATTTAGTTTGATTTTTCTAATTTAAGTGGAGTATTAGAGAATACCCTATAAAGAAATGTAGGAAATATTATCCTTGAATCATTAATGAATATGGATTTGGAGAATATTTATTTCCTGAAACATTATTGGATATGGATATAGAAAATATTTTACCCGTCTCATTTACCTCTACTTTCAACCTAATGATCTTAGAACTTAAATTATTTGAATAATGAGTTTCAGTGATTAAAAATATCTTCTCATTTAAGCTTTTAAGATTTTATACACTTTGCTCTGAATACCTATTTATTTGGAAAAAAGATGCATTCATATTTTCAACAATGATTTAAAAGGGATGTCATTTTACTCGAAAACATGCATCTTGCTGTTTTCTTTTACAAATTTAGAGTTTAATTCTAGTTTCAGTTTCAGTTTCACTTTCTCTTTCTCCCTGAGTTCCCTTTAACATTTTTTTGCAAGTTCTTAGCCCTCACTTTGACGTCTTTTATCAATAATTAAGTTCAAAGAGATTGCTGCAGATGAAAATTGACAACTTGGAATATTTAACATTTTTATACATTTAAATAAACAAAATACACAATAAACATATTCCAAATTGAATTATAAATTATTCAGACATGTACACGTTAGATCAAGCAAATTCTCATAAAGAATACATGTAAGTAATAAATAATTAGATATTATAAATTTCTAAATCTAATATTCCTTCCCGAATCGTAAACAAAAATAACAACAGATAAACTCGTTTCTCCCCAACTACAAGCCACAATAAGATGCTTTTGAAGCCGGCCATGAGCAATAAAATATAACAAATTCATATGAATGAAAAATGTTCAAACTTCTATAAAATTATTCAATCTTGTTGTATTGTTGTTAATTATATATAAGATATATAAAATTTTGAAATATTACCCAAAAAGAACATGTAGAATTAAGGGGGATTGGTATAAACATGAATTTATCATGTGGCGTTCCATGTGGCAAATTTTGCAAAGTTGAGGGAAAAACATATATTAATTGGCTCACTTTTACGAGGGTATATTTTGTTTAACATTTAAAGATTGCAAATGTTTTAAATAAATTTATTAAAATACTAATCATTAGATGATGAATTGAAAAGTGTTTAACTCATGTGGAAAGAGTTTTAATTAAGCAGACAATCATGGAAGATCAATGAAATGAAACGCAGACCTTCTTTGAATTCAACAGCCCTATTTCCTGGATTTTTGTCCTTTACCCAAAAATGTAAACAAAAGGAAACTTATCATTAATTATAGATAACAACCATAGCAACAATATAAAAAATCAAACTGCGTTTACTTTGTAATATTCTATTTCACTGTATAGATGCATACACAAGTACACATAATATTCTATCAAAAAAAATACCTACACTATACACTCGGCTTCGTAGAAATTTAAGTATGAAATTCAGCCACTTTGTTTTACAGTGTACTAATACAGCCCTAAAATTGTTTTTTGTTTATTTTTTTAAAAAATGTATTCACATTTGATTGGAAAAACATGCTGAAAGAAAACCAATAACAACTAGGTCCGATCATGATAATTTAAGGGTCCTAAACACAGTTATATAGAAAATAATGAAAATAAGCCTTTTAGTGGAAAAAATGAATACTTACTTTTTTGCAAAATGTAGGAAATGAACTAATGACCTTTCACATCACAAGTGTTTTATCCGCTCTTCTAATATTAATTATAGTCAAATCATATCAAATAACATATAAACGAAAAAAATTGAAACCCTTTCCGGCAATGGCCTGGGGCCGGCCCTGATGGCAACACTACTAAACTACCATAATTTAGTTTTCTTAGCTATTGTGTTCGTTGCAAATTTTGTTTGTACGAGTTGTGGGCTTTCAAGTTATAAGAGTCAAATAAAATTGTAATCTTTAGTATGTATTAGAAGATTTTAGAACTAAAAAAAAGCTTAAAATGGCTATTGAAGTTAATTTTTCTTACATAAATCGGAATTTTTTAAGAGGTCAGTTCTCTTTCTCAATGGGGGCAAGGGGAGAGATATAACCCAATGGTTTATCGTGGTGAAAGTCATCAATTCAAACCTGATTATTCCTAAAGTTCTGGTATAATTTTATTTACTATGAAAACCGATTAAGATACATTGGTTCGAGTAATAAAAAGATAAGAAATTTATCAAGACAATTACCAAAACCGGGTGAAATTGACAAGAAATTTTGCAAATTAAATTTATTTTTTACTAACAGTGTGAAAAAGTGTATGTGCATTTTTCAATAAAAACCTACCACATTACTTGAAAAGAAGGTGAAACTTACGGGTCCAAGTATAAACGATTGGATTTTCTGTCACGTATTATAACTCAATGTTTCTATGTTTAAATTATTGATATTACTTTTTGATGTTTCATCAATTCAATTTTGTATATTTAATGTTTTATGTATTCAATTGTACTATGAAATTTTAATGGAATATTGTGATTAACAAGTAAAACTTCATGCCCCATTGATGATTAGCGAAACATGTTCACACTCCAAATAATGATGTTGATTTTCAATTTCTTTATATTGTTAGATGAACATTTGATATAACAAATTTTATAAGTCATGCACTAATTGATGAATATTGATTAGATAAGTTGGACACGACATATCAAAGGCAATTTAGATAGATTAACGTAACAAAGAGACATTTACGTCACGGAACAACATCCAAAAAGTATTTAAATCAATTGTTAATATACAAAAAAGTTATTTTCAAAATATGTAAATAATTATATATTTTAATAACATTGAGAAAAAAAATAAATAGGTAGTTTATTTTTCCTCTATAAGTTAAGAGTTAGAATTTAATAAATGGAAGTAATATTCGAGTAAAAGTTAATTTAAACAGATTGTCCAATCATATATTTTTATAATGTTCATGTCATTAATATAAATAATATAATATTACATTTCAAAATTTTATACTAACTGGAATCACCTTTGAAAACCAAAATTCTAGACATTGTATGTTTTTATAAAACACAGAACAACACTAAACTGAGCATTTCAGTTGTGAAAATACTAGGTTGGTAAACACATTTTATTCACCAACTAATAGCCTACTCATTAAATAGTGCTTACATTAGCCTTAGACTAATTCCAAGTGATCACATATTATATTAATTAGTATTATCACAATGGCTGCATTCGTTAGTTATAATGCTGTCAAATTTTGACAAATTTTGGTGGCTACTTTTTATATCTTTCAATGTTTTTGAATACCAAAATAGAATATGATTTTTCTTCATTATTAAATAAAACGTGGATTATATACAATTTATAAAATTTTTTCCTTCTACACTCTTTCATTACAATAACACCATAAATAAATAACATATACGTATTTAATAATAGTCAAGTAACAATACTTGTTATACATCCTATATATTTTAGACCTAAGTTGTAAGTTGTATGCTTTTAGAACAAAGCAAAAAAATCAAAAGCAATGGCTGAAGGCTTTGAATTTTCAAGCACTTCCACAACACCAATACCCCGCTCCCCGGCGGCCACGACACCACGAGCCGCCTCCGCCGCGGCAACACCAAGGCCAGCCTCGGCGGCCGGAACACCAGCCACCGCCTCGGCAGCCACCACGCCACGGCCAGCCTCCCCTTTATCGAGACAAGCCTACGCGCCTTCAACTCCACCGATATCGGCTCCTCCTTCGCAGCTTCACTCCCCGTCTTTGTCACGGTCCCCACTGCTTTCGGTTGGAGATCATATACAGCCAGCCAGTGCTAACCGAACCCCGAGAACCGGGACCCCGAGATTCTCTACACCGAGAATCAGAACACCTCGGTTCATCACGCCTCTAGGAAGCCCTATTAGAAGAGCTCTTCATCTAACTAAGCTTGACCCTCAAGATGCCTGGCTTCCTATTACCGAATCCCGAAATGGAAACGCGTACTACGCAGCGTTTCATTGTCTTTGTTCGGGTATTGGAGTTCAAGCACTTGTCCTGCCTGTTGCTTTCACAACTCTTGGTTGGTATGTTCTGATTTCATGTAAAATAATTGTAACTTTTTTTTTTTGTAATATTATATTGTATATATTTCATTAACTCTGTTCTTGATTTACAGGGCGTGGGGAGTCATTTATTTGACCTTGACGTTTATGTGGCAACTATACACACTTTATTTACTAGTTCAACTCCATGAAAACACTGAACATGGCATAAGATTTAGCAGATATATGCAGCTCGCTAACGCCACTTTTGGTAAGCGGGATTGGATTCCGCCTCTTTTATTTTATTTTTTTAAAACCTAGTTTTCGCAACATTTTTATTAAACTGCTGAAAGATATGAAGTAAAAGATGAATTTAGGTATTTATTGCGAGTTTTTTAAACTTTTGTTGCTACAATTCAGTTTTTATCATCAAATTTATAACATTTACATGACAAAACTTTTCCTTTTAGTTGCAATAGACCTTATATGGTTTAGTGAGTATTTCGTATTCAATTTGCATGGTCAATGAAGGCTCATTTGGGTCTATGAAGTTGGCTTACGGAACTAATGTAGTCCGAAATAAAGTTCAAGCTAATATTAAATAGGCTCAAAACGACACAAACATGTAATTTGCGGTATTTTGTACTAACTTTGATCGTTGTTGAACAGGTGAGAAGTGGTCAAAGTGGTTAGCCATGTTTCCAATATTGTATCTATCGGCAGGAACATGTCTAGCACTTATAATCATAGGAGGATCAACTTCAAAGTTGTTTTTTCAGACAGTATGCGGAGCGACATGTAATGCCAAGACATTGACCACAGTTGAATGGTACTTAGTATTTACTTGTGCAGCTGTACTTTTGTCTCAGCTGCCAAATTTGAACTCTATTGCTGGAGTATCATTGATTGGAGCAATTACAGCCGTTGGATATGTCACAATTTTGTGGGCAGTGTCTGTTGGTGAGGGAAGATTGCCTGGTGTTTCGTATAATCCTATTCCGGCTTCTTCGAATATTGAGAGATTCTTTGATGTCCTTAACGCTCTTGGTATTATTGCTTTTGCATTCAGAGGTCACAATCTTATACTTGAGATTCAGGTACAAGTTCTTATCTTATCGTATTTGTTTCGAGACGTCTCTTTCAATATATTATCAATTTTTGTTAAAGAAGTTCGACTTTTATAATCATATCATGTCATATAACATTCCGTTACCAAAATAATGTTAAAATATGCATGTGAAATAACTCCACATCATATTTGACTATACTAAAACTAACCTTTATGTGAAAATAAAAAAGAATTAAATTTAAAAAGTCAAACTACCTTCAATTCTTCTAATTTGTTTATTGATTTTTCCTTTCAGGAAAAATCTGATTAGCATTCTCATGTAGTAACTTGAAAAACAATATTTCCCATAGCCCACGTTTTCACATGTTACCTACCAAGGATTATATTTTTAATCAAAAGTAGTGTCAACTAAATACAAATTTCACATATTATTAATTTTTCATTACCTTGTTGATGCACTTTTCCTCTGTATTACTCAAACAACTCTAAATATAAAGTAATAGAAATGTTTCCTTCTGTTATTATTTTTCATGTCCTATATACTTTATGATGTATAAAGTAAAATTTTTTGAGAAGTGATATTTTGATATGTATTCTGTTATTTAATGGCATGAAATAGTATTATTTTTGTTCAAAATTTGACTTCATTTTCTATATTCTTCGTTATTATCTATACTTTGCGTGGACAGTTGACTATTAGATATTAAATTGTTTGTTGGTGAATAAATAAAAAATTTCTTTATGGTAAAACAAATTAATTGAATTTAATGGTTAGGTATAAGAGAAAAGGACATATATATATATATATATAAAAGTCAAAACTTATTGTAGTAATTTGGAATTTCGATATTTTATAAAATAATTAGTAATTTAATTTGGGAAATGGATAATGCAGGCTACAATGCCTTCAAGTGAGAAGCATCCGTCACGAGTGCCCATGTGGAAGGGCGCCAAGGTAGCTTATGCAATTATTGCCATGTGCCTGTTTCCCCTTGCAATTGGAGGCTATTGGGCTTATGGTGAAAAGGTATATCTATTTTTAACTATGTGACGGATAAATATAATAGGGATCGGGTTGATATAGATCCCGCATGAACGACACGTGTTCTATTATCAATTAAAAAAATGGAAAATAATAGCATAAAGTAACTATATGGGACACGTATCATTCATGCGCAGGAGAAAGGTCTAATTTTCCCTATGTAACACCTTACAAAAGCTATAATTAAGTGAGGCTAATATTTTACTTAGAAATTATTTGTTAAGGAACATTTACAATTTTGACATACGTCGTGAATATTCCGTCACAAAATATTTTTATTAATTTTTTTTAATGACAAATTAATTATTTTCTAGAGCAGTGTGAAGTAACTCTAGGAGACATTTAAATGCCGATGTTTTTTATAAGCATAAACTAATATATGATTAAAGTTTATCTGATTAAGAAATAAAATGAACTGCAGATACCGCAAGGTGGAATGCTACAAGCTTTATTCGCATTCCACGGGAGAGACACGTCGAGATTCATCCTAGGATTAACGAGCATATTCGTGATAATTAACGCTCTAAGCTCATTCCAAATATACGGGATGCCGATGTTCGATGATTTGGAATCGTTATACACAAAGAGGAAGAAGGAGGCATGTCCATGGTGGCTAAGGGCAGTTATAAGAGCAGTGTTTGGATTTTTATGTTTCTTTGTAGCAGTTGCAGTTCCATTCCTAGGAAATGTAGCTGGTTTAGTTGGAGGGCTAGCTTTGCCTGCAACGTTAGCATATCCATGCTTTATGTGGCTTAAGATGAAAAAACCAAAGACTTATAGTCCAATGTGGTTCCTTAATTGGGGACTTGGTCTCTTTGGTTTGGCTCTTAGTGCTGCCCAAATTGCTGCTGGCCTTTATACTGTTATTAATACTGGTACTAAACTTAGCTTCTTTGATCCTCAGTAGGGTTGGAATGCAATGGGAATGTATTGTATAATTATGGTTTGTTAACTTCTCTTTTTTTTTGGTCTTTTTCTTTTGATTGTAGTTTGTGAGATTTGTTATTTCCGAAGGGAATTATGAAATAAAAAATATATATATAATTCTTTTTAATTAGCAACTTAGAAACTTGTCAAATTAATGAGCAAATTCGTGTACAATAACATATGATTGCGTTGCATTTTTTACATTTGTGATGGAAATAAATTACATCAAAATATATACTTAGCCTCCTAAACTTGACAGCTTTCACCATTTAACACCATCAACTAAAGTCTCTATCAACGTCCTTAAACTTGGTAAAAGTGCACCCGTCAGTCCCCCTCAATGTTACATTGTGATTGATTTGACTTTTCAAAAATGTCAAATTTTTATTTTTCTCCTTCCAATCAGATTATATCATGTGACACTGAAGGAGTTGGCGAGTGAACTTTTACCAAGTTTAGAGTGTTGGTAAAGACTATTCAAAATTAAGGATGACAAGTGATGAAAGCTGTCAAGTTTAGGTGTTAAAAATGTATTAAACCAAAAAAAATTGTTTGGAGATGATACCATTGAATAATGTTGAGTTGGATGTTAGTTTTTGTGGTTATAGTAAGCCATTGAACATAAGCCCATTAACTCTTTATAGTCCATCTAAGTATCTTACCCATGAGACTCAATCACATCCATTTCAAGTGTTATAATCACTTCAATGTTTTCGGCTTCAGATAACTTCACAGCATTCCCATTTTTGCCAACTCCGTCAGGTTTAATAGGAGGAATGGCGTTACCATTAACATATATTCATCCATGTTTTGGTAGTCTCTTTGGATTTATTGCTTACAATAGGCCTAACTGCCCCTTTCTGCAAGCCTCTTACACATGTACTAATCTAGTTAATCAACCCTCTTACTTCACAAAGCATAGGATATAAACTGAACTACTAATGTATAAATCAAGGTGGCTTTATAAATGCGTGTGTCAAATTAAACAACTAATGTATATATAAATTGTTTGTGGATTTTTGTAAATTAAGTTATATATTTATGCTCGCTCTAAATTAAAAATTATTTGTGTTTATTAAACCCAGAATTTTTTTTTTAGTTAGAAGAAGCTTAAAACATTTTATTTCAACGTGTGAAAATTATTATTGAAAGTTCTACGTATGTATTGGAGAGAGTCCTCATGGATTGAGAGAAGTTAAGCCCTTTTACAAGCCAGCCATGAACTACTTAAAAGAAAAAATAATTAAACCATCAATTCGTGTAGCTTTGTCATTATCAATGCTCCAAAAAGCCCTGTTTATTCTTAACACTAGTGATTGGATCCAGTTTAATTATTTGACAGAAATCCTCCAAAATAGAAGCATACCTATGTTTCAAGCCAACCCACCAAACAAATCTTTATACAACTCGACCATTGTTTAATCTAAAATGATACACAAAACTAGGATCTGCAAGTTTATAAATTAACCACTAAACCCATGACACCCGAGCCTTTGGGTTAAAGAAAAATTCTTCTAGCAACCATTTTAAAAGCAATTCAGCCCTGCTAGAAACAGTTTGACATTGTTTTCTTAAAATCAAAAGTTGTTGTACAAAAAAGTTGATGAGAATAACTTTTTAGGATAAGTTTATAAATGTCCAAATTCAACTCCAAAAGATATTTAATAAGATTAGGATTGTTTCATCGATATAAGGAACATTTCTTGCTTATGGTTAAGTAATGTGAGATTCCAACAAGCACCTTACCCTTAAATCTTATGGTGCATGGATTACAACTGGTCATACTTAGTCGAAAATCTTGGTATTGTGAAAATTAACCTGTAAATTAGGTTGAATTATACCCACCTAATCCCTTGGAGCTTAAACACAACTACAAATATCACAAAATACCCGTCCATTTAACAACTGAAATTTATTTTAATCCTTCAGTCGCTTTTGTTCTTTTTCTTTTTAAAGATGTTGCCTATGAGAATATGGGTAAACTTAGTACTTTCACAGCCGAATAATTTCCCTACAACTGTTTCAAAAATAACACAAGTCGGTACTTATGTTTTGAATTTTTCAACACATCAATTCCAAATGTTCACAATGTAACAATGTATCTCTTTTGATTTCTTCAGTAAAATAGTACGAAGTCATGTATCCAATTGAAATGAAATATAAAAGCTTTGTTCTTTGGCAAATTGCCAAATTCACTAGTAAAGTAAAAAATTTATAATGAAAACCAAGTATTTTGTACCTTACTCTCATCCATTGGATGAGTATTTATGAGAATATGTTAAATTAAAATGAGAGAATATTAAATTAATATCTCATAAGTAATTTTTTTTAAAATTATCATTATTCTATTAAGTACTTTGTAATTATAAATTAAGTTAAAATAAACTAGGTTAAATTTTAATGTTGTAAGACCTGGCCCAGCCTGGTCGGTTAGACCGGTATAATCCGAATCCAATGACATGAATGAACCGAATCACATAAAAAAAACTCACTATATATCTAGGGATGAAAACGGGATAGGGATTCCTCGAACCCGATGGGGATCCGCCCCAATAGGGACCGGAAATCCTCGATAAGATTCCCCGTGGGATGGTGATGGGGAATATTTCATCCCCGAATCCTTAATGGGGATGGGGGTGGGGAATTCGGGGATGGGGATGGGGAATTTATTCCCCACCCCGAAAATTCCCCAATCCCGTAATGCCCATTGAGGAATCCCCGAATATTTCCAAAAACATCAAATAATTTATGATATTTTTTATTTTTAGAATTTGTTAACATGAATTTTAATAATTGTAATGTTGGATATATGGGTTAGGGGTTCATAGAAGAAGTTTTTTTTCCTTAAATCATATTAATAATCACTTTCAATTTATTCTATGGAACAATTTTTTTTGCATTTGCACACTTTAGTGTTGAACTTGTTATTAATGTATTAAGTATTTAAATTTATTTAGTATTAAAATATTGAAACAAATTTGGTTTGATATTTTATTTTCTCTTTTGAAGTTTTGATATGAATATTTTTGTTGTATGTAACTTTGAAGGGGAATTTGGGAATCCCCAATGGGGAATGGGGATTCCCCAATGGGGAAAAAAATCTCTGAAATCTTAATGGGGATGAGGATGATTTTTTCCCTGAAACCTTAACGGGGTAAACCCCACCTTCAACCCTATATGTATTTAACCCGTTAAATATCCGTTGACCCAATTGATTAGACCGGTGACCGAGAACAGATTAATTGATCAAAAAAATATTTTTTTATTTATTATTGTTAGATTTTTTAAATAAAAACTATTCGATCACGATCTCTAAAGTTTAGATATTTTCAAACTTTAGTTTCAATGATTTGATTTCTCTTCGTTTTCTCAACTTTAAAAACAATTTGTGAACGAGAAACGATTAATTGTTTTTTTTTTGTTTTACCTACCATTTTAACAATTAATGAAACCTATGTTAATAAAAAGTGAAATATTTGTTCTTAAACTAGTTTTTATCCCACTTATAGTATTATTCGACAATTTGTTATTTAATATATCATTTTTTAGTCTTGTAAATATTAAAAATAATATTTTTGAACATTTATTTTACTCCGGTTGAATCCCAGTACATCCTCCATTAAACCACTAACCCTTGACCCTCTACATTCACCGGTTCAAAGGTCAAGCCAAATTTGACAACCATGATTAAATTTAGTCCAATTTTGAAACGAATAGTTTTCAAAAAAAATATTGATGGAACTACTTTCAAAGTTTTTATTAAAATGAAATAGACCTCATTTATTCCTTCTTATATAATCAAACAGAATTAAAGATATATAAATTGAATACATATTCTCTAAGCCCTGTTTGTTTGCAGGAAAATAATGTGCAAGGAAAAATGTTGTGCAAAAGAAAATATTGTGCAGGAAAATGAAATATTTTTCTATGTTTGGCTACATCACTGTAATACATATTCTGATGTTTGTTTACATTTCTGAATAATATTTTCCTACCAATTAATATATATTAACTTATATATATACATTTTCTAATAATTATATA
>CATIWQ010178911.1:0-43087 GCA_949673415.1 Euphorbia schlechtendalii | reverse complement strand
TTGTGATCACTTAAGAAATAAGCAACTTATCCCGGACCCGAATCTCTGTGTCTTGGTGGGCCGTCCCCCGGACGTTAAGCCTCACAGGACTCTAATTCCTGGAAAGAGCTAATCCAGGTGGCGACTCCACACTGAGAGATGACGGATTCGGGTTCGAACCGATCCTAAACGTTTTCGCCTTTTTCTCTTTTTAACCTTTTTTCCGTGTCCCAGACCCGGTGCTTTTCCTTCATCTGTTTTCAAAACACCCCGGTGGACCGCGCCTATGAACCCCGCGCGCTCTCGGCCCACCGCTCCGTGTCGCCCGCTCACAGTAGTTTAACTTAGTTTTGGTATGAAATGGGTATTTTAACTCAGTTTGGGTTGTGGTTTCTATTTTTTTACTCTGTAGCAAAATTTTCCAACTTCTACAACATCTGGAAAGAAGAAGGCTACTGCACCAAGGCCTCCTGCACCAAAGCCTACTGCATCAAGGCCTCCTACACCAAAGCCTCCTACATCAAAGCCTAAAACTAGATATGATACTGTAACTACAACAAGGCATCCCATAGCTCCACACAGTTCAAATTATGCAACAGAAACAGTCTCTATTGATGCTAAAAGAAAATGCGTGCCTGCTAGTTTAGCATCCTCTTCTACTTCTTACAAGAATCCCACAAGGGCAGCTAATTTAAAAGAAATGACAATGAGGATGACAACCTCAAGGGAAAGTCTACAAAGTAGTATCAACTTATATTGTGGTTTTTGACACTTATGTGAAAATGATACAACATTGCCATTATTTGGCTATCAATATTTTGGTTTTGTGGCTATACATGATATAACAATGCCATTTATATTTTGGCTATAGGAATGTAATTATTTTGACAGATGTAAATGCTTTGACATTGCCAACCATGTTTTGGCTTTAGGGGTAATATTTTTTGGTGGTTCGGAGCTATAACAATGCCATTAATATAGGTATTTTGGTTCTAAAGGTATATTTGAAGGTATTTTGGCTTGTAACTAGTTTGAAATGTCAACTGTGTTTTTACTTTAGGGTTGTTTCTTTTGGATGGTTGTAAATTGCTAACACATTGACATTTTGTCTACGAACTTACTATTGAAAGTTGAAGCTTGTGTATCTACTGTGTATTTATCAGTATAGTTGTTGTTTTATCTACTATCATACTATCATCAAATTCACCTTAACAATTTCCCAACAATTTCATGTTTCCCAACTTACTGCCATCATATTCAACTTACAACTCAACTTACTGCCAACAAATTCAACTTAATTAACTTAATCAACAAATGCAACTTAAGCAAATCCATAAATTTCAGTTCCAGATTCCATTACCAATTCATAGTGTTTAAAACTTACAATTCAGCATATTATAATTTCTCATGACAAACATAATTTCTTATAGCCTGAATTCTTACATAATCTACTACTAAACATGTATAATAACACAACAACCAAAATTAGGCACACAATGATAGCTTTTTTCTTCTGCTCTCTTTCAATTTGTAACTCAGCCCTCATTTTCACAATTTTTTCCTCTTTCTTAGTGGCAAAATCCATGGCCTTGTTTAACTCCACCTCCAAAGTCCTCACCTTCTCTTGACTCGAAGTTAACTCCGCTTCATAGACCTTCAATTTTCGAGTGATTTGATTCAAAACATTGTTTCCCCTTTCACCAAATGGTAGGTCATACCATTCGAAGAAATTACAGGCCTCATTTTCACCAAATCTCCCACATCCAAAAAAACCTATGCCCCATATTAAGTATCCAAGCCATTTTCAGTGGAGAATGAAGACCACAACAGCATCGGATTCCCCGTTCTTTGCTGTTGACAGATTGAGATGAAGAAGAACTCGTCATTAAGGATTCATGATTTCTATCAATTTCAGTGATTCTAAACTTCAAAGACGAACCAAACTAGTGATAGATGAATATCCATTGTTCAATTTGAGAAGAACATCAAAGATTTAGAAGATTTGAGATCAAAGATAGAGCTACGGTACATGATCAAATAGAGAAGAAGAGATTTGAGATTTTCTGGGAAAAATTTGCCTTTTATAGTGAGGCCCAAAACTGAGTTTTCGATTCTACCCCTGGCCACGTCAACAATTTTGACGGGGTTAACAAAAAATGGTTATTTGATAATGGTACTCTTTCAAAAGCCCCCTTTTGATACTCAAAATAACACAAGAACCCTTTTGAAAACATCTTAAACCACAAGTTACTTTTTTTAAGTTCACCATTAGATAAATTCAACAATATTTACACAATAGTTTTAACAGTAAAGATCTTGAAAAATTAAAATATATACTAGGCATTGATGTGATGAGTTCTGAAAAAGGTATATTTTGATATATCAAAGAAAGTATATGTTGGATCTAATTGTTGAACATGGTGATTTAGATCAAAACCATGTTTTACACTATTATGCATGGATCAGATTGATCATTCAACAACACCTTTACTTGATGATAATACTTACTAATAAAAGCTTGTTGGGAAATTGTTGTATCCAACAATCACAAGGTTTAATAAAGCCTTTGTTTTACAATAGTTATCACAAACACTTGATTCACCATATGAAAGTCATTTAGAAAACTAACAAAATCCTAAGGTACCTAAAAGGTACACCTGCACAAGGATTATTTTTCTCCTTTACTGTAGATGCATAGTTGAAGGCTTACACATATATAACTGGGGAAATTGCAAGGAAACCAGAAAATCAATCACAGGCTATTGTGTGTTCTAGGAGATTCAATGGTCAATTGGAGGTCTAAAAAACAGAACACAATAAGTAGAAGTTCTTTTGAAGCTGAATAGCGGGCAATGGCCACAATTACTGCAGAGGTTTAGTGAATTTTAAATCTTTTGAAGAATCTGAGAATTTAACATTAGAAGCCAGCTATTATGTTATGTGACAATATATCAACAATGCATATTGCTACATTTGGAAATCGGTTGTCATTTCATTCGGTCCAAAGTTCAAGCCAACATCATTCACTTAATGGCAATAAATACTACAGATCAACTAATAATTTCTTTTACTAAAGCTATGCATTCTCATGCGTTTAAAGAACAAATACAAAATCTTCGTTTGTTGGATGTTCATAATGTCGATCTTGCGAGGATGATAACATTATATATGTAATATTATACTTACTATAAAATATAGCTTTGTTAGACTAATAAGAGTAGAAGGGTAATTAGGCTTTAAAGGCTATAATAGATTGTTAAGCCTATGAAATCGGTTTGGTGAAAAATCCCCAAATCTGGAACTATGTTCAATGTTAATTTTTACATTCAATTAATCTTGATTCAATTTCTTGTTAGATTCGTTTATACTTGAATCTTATGACATTACATTTTATTTGGTATTTTTGCTTTATTATAGTTTTTTTAAAAGTTTTATACCATTATACGTCCAAATTATGGCCGCATTGGCCTTAGCTCTCCTCATAGGTATCAGTCTCCTTTGCAAGGAAATACCCCCTTTCGTGTGAAACTGAAGCTTAAAACAACTCATCGAAGTTACTTTAACAACAAATTGGAGTTATTTGGGGGTTGAATTTCCTTTATACCTCTCATATAACTTAAAGTGTTATCAAAAGCCACTTTTCGGGCATTTTGGGACACAATCTACAAGCTAAGACCGATGCAAGCCTTTTGATTGTCACCCTTCATTGTGAGGTTAGTGACAACCATCGACACCAACACCAGCCTAGTACGCCAGGTAGTAGCTATATAAAGTTATTTTACATACATTTTGTTGAATTATTAATGCGTAGCAGCCGGCTACTATTTGAATTATTGATGTTACTATGTAGTATTATGCTCGGGACCCTATGTTTCCTTATTATTTACAGTTTGTGCCATTGAGTTTTCCTATAAATAAGATTCAATTTTTCTTATTCAATACACCCCAGAGATAAGAAATAAAATCGCTTTCATATTTTCTCTATGCTTCTCTTCTTATAGCTATAATATTCTTGCAGTTATATTTTATTTTCATCACACACTATTGATAAAATTTATAATATCTTGACATGTACATATATTTTTTAAATTAAATTACGATAATAAATTTTAAAAATCATAAAAAAATAAAAATATATCCAAAAATTACTCAAATATTAACATATAATTTTTATAATAATAAGATTAAGTTATTAGAATGTTGAATTATTTGAAAGATTCAATGTAACACCACTATCTGAAACCATTCACCCCTTTTGCAAAGTTTTGAAACCACATCCCCTTTTAAAAAAAAAAAAAATGTTCCATTACATATTATTTTTAAAGTTTACCCAAATATATATTGCTCTGTTTAGAAGTGTCTATGTCCACTGAGTATTAAGTCGGGATTTGGTGGGCAGCTGCATTATCCTCTTTTTCTTAAATGCAATCTAGATGCAGCAAGTTTCAATTAAGGTGACTCGGTTTGTTTTAGCCTCATTATACGCAATTATATGGATGACTTCATGAACTTTGAGAAAAATCAAGCAAATTTTAATTGAAACATATTATTTAGCCTTCAAGATACAGTGAATTGGTTAAAAGTTTAAGTTTGAAAAGTAACCAAATTCTGTAAAACCACTTAAATAAATTGCATTACTGGGACACGTATTGCTAAAACTTATAAATGAAAAATGTAAGCAAAATAATTTAATTAATTATCACTATGCATTTTTCAATAAACAATGTGTACCAGATTAATTCCCTGATTACTTTTATTACTATACTCATTTCCTTTTTGTTTGTACCATGGGATCAAATATTACATTATAAAATAAACAAAAAGATTAGTTAAAACCTGTTAATTAATTACAACGCAGTGCTTTCGTTTTGTATAAAGTTAGCAACTCTACTCTCTTGAGACTCCCTTTCTCACCGCCATACTGTAACTTCACAGTCGCATATCTCCCCAATCATGATTTTACTCTGCTTTTGAATTGGGGTTTCTCCGTCTTCCAATAAAACTCAAATGGCAGGCTTCAAAGCAGCTTTGTTTGGCCTGTTGATACTACTAGCAGGCTGCTGCTTTCTAGTGGCAGAATCAGGAATAGGAGTGAATTGGGGAACTGTATCATTCCACAAGCTGAAGCCTTCGACGGTGGTGGATCTGTTGAAAGAGAACAAAATAGAGAAAGTGAAGCTGTTCGATAGTGACCCAGATGTGTTGAGCTCGTTAATGGGAAGCGGGATTCAAGTGATGATCGGAATCCCGAATGAGATGCTGGCTTCTCTTGCTTCTTCAACTGCAGTTTCTGATTTGTGGGTTCGCCAGAATGTTTCCAGATTTTTAGTTAAAGGTGGTGTGGATATCAGGTCCCTCTCTTTTCCCCCTTTCTAATTTCTTACTATGCTAGGATTTGTTTACCAAGATCTGCTCTTTTTTTTTTCTGCAGAGGAGTATGGCCCTGATCTTTTCAAAAACTGAACCTAACTGTTAAATTTATTTAGCTTAACTTAACTTACCTGAATTAATTGAATTGTACTGAGAAAAGTTTTGTGCTTGTAAATAAGCAGTTGAAATACCCATTTATGTCAGCACTGTTGAAAATTCAGGCCTTGTAGTGTACTTGTTTGCACAATGTTAAGCTGAGAAGAGAATTGGCCCCTTTTTTAGCAACCAGAAGGACCAACTATCATTGTAAATTTATAAGTATGCAATTCTTTTAAGTACCGAACTGAATTAGCTAGTGATTAAGTTGAAAAAAGTAAAGCCAATCTATCTTACTAATTGGAAAAATATTATTCCCAATTATAGAGTGTATATAGCTATAGTTATGACTATGAGGCTCTGATCTGTAGTTGGCAACTTGGTACTCCCTCCGTTTTTTCAGCAGTCTATTTAGCAAAAATATGAAAATCCAAAATCATAGTCCATTTCAAAATTTCATGCTATACTATTGAATGAACAATTTATTATGAAAAATTAAGACGTTAAGGGTAGATTAGTATCCTTTTTAATTGTTTTTATTAAAAAGGGTGAAATGTGTAAGAGGGCTCATGAGAAAAAAAGGGAGTATCATATAAGGCTGATTTTTCTGTTATAATACCATTAGTGCTGCATTTATCTGTTACTTCTTCTAAAATAGCTGTAATGTTCATAAACTAACATTATGAACAAATTTTCAAGTTCTGCAATTTATGTACAATTGCACATTTAAATTTCTAGTATGGCTTCTTTATATTTTTATAGAAATTCATCATTTTCACACTTTTTCTCTTATAATATTATCTCAGGTATGTTGCTGTAGGAAATGAACCATTCCTGTCAAGTTACTCTGGCCAATTCCAATCATACGTAGTCCCCGCCCTCCAAAATATACAGCAATCTTTAGCCAAACTAAACCTAACCGGGTACGTAAAACTAGTCGTCCCTTGCAACGCGGACGCCTACCAAGCAGACCTCCCTTCCCAAGGAACATTCCGCCCCGAACTCACTGACATCATCACCCAGCTCGTCTCATTCCTCAGCACAAACAACTCGCCTTTCGTGGTCAACATTTACCCGTTCCTCAGCCTTTACAACAGCAAAGATTTCCCTCAAGACTACGCCTTCTTCGATGGAAGCGCCCATCCCGTAACCGACGGCCCCAACGTCTACTACAACGCCTTCGAGGGAAACTACGACACTCTGGTCTCCGCCCTGACCAATATCGGGTTCGGTCAGATGCCCATCGTCATCGGTGAGGTGGGCTGGCCCACCGACGGGGCTGTCAGCGCGAACCTCTCCGCAGCCCGGGCTTTTAACCAGGGGCTCGTTAATCGTGTGGTGAAGAACCAGGGGACCCCACTTAGGCCCGATTCTCCGCCGTTGGATGTCTATCTTTTTAGCCTGCTTGACGAGGGGGCGAAGAGCGAACTCCCGGGGAATTTCGAGAGGCATTGGGGGATTTTCTCGTTCGACGGGCAGCCGAAATACAGGCTGAACCTCGGCATGGGTAGCAAGTTGTTGAGAAGGGCGAGGAATGTCGAGTATCTGCCTTCGAGATGGTGTGTTGCCGACCCGACTAAAGATCTTTCTGATGTGGCGAACCATCTGAGAATAGCGTGCGGCGTTGCGGATTGTTCGACGCTTAATTATGGAGGGTCTTGTAATGGGATTGGAGAGAAGGGGAATATTTCGTATGCGTTTAATAGTTATTATCAGCTTCAGAATCAGAATGTGGAAAGCTGCGATTTTGATGGGCTTGGTATTGTGACGTTTCTTGATCCGTCGATTGGCGATTGCCGCTTTTTGGTTGGTGTTACTGATAAGGGTGGCCGTAGTTCTTCGGGTTTGAGGCTGTTTTGTGGGTGGGATTTGGTTTGGACTATGATAGTCTGCAGTATATTGGTGCTTTTAGTGTGAGAAAGATGAGATATTTGTGTTCTGGGTTTTTCAAAGTCCCCCTTGTTAGAAACCATTAGTGATGATGAACATAGGTGAGAAAAATACTGTAGTGATTTGGATATTTATCCAAAATTATTGCAGATTGTTACTATATATTGTAGGATTATGCAAGAAAGAAACATTGTGAACCATAATTTATTGTATGGGATTATTCAAATTTTCAACTTAGCTTTTACGTATATATGTTTTTTTATTGTTTTTATAGTTTCACATATTTATATAAGCAAACCTCTTATGGCCTATTTGAGATTACCGCCACGGCGAGTGTCTTGAAACTATCTATTCACAATTTGATTTTAACTGTTAATACTAATTAATTAGAGTCTGTTTGCTATTTATTTCTGGAGCTTTTTGTGAAAACAATCCCAAACCAATTATTGTTACTGTACAGAAATTCTCATTTACAATGTTTGCTTGGAGCGAATTGGGAAAGTAACGCATCCTCAAACATTTCAACCCTAGAAACAAATCGAATACAACCATTTGCTTCTTTGACATATACTTCAAGCGGGTTACTTACATAGTAATACAACACTGGGAGCTTGGCGTTCCAGCAGCTTCATCCTATCCGGAGTTGTGGACCGAGAAATTAGTCGTAAAGTTTGATCCTAGTAATGATGTTGGTGCGGCAAATCGGGCACAAGTACAAGTCCCTTCCACAGTCATAACATGTCTGCAACAAATTCGTCAAAATCAAGAATCCGATCGATGAACCGAACACAAGTCACATTACATGAACATGTTTCTGTTGTTATTTTACCTGGTGTCCACATCCGAATGCAAGATCCCGCTTGCTCCATTTACATACAGGGCACTTCTGTAAAACACAACCCAAACCGAATCAACTAACAGATCGATTCTTTCCGTTCACCGAAAACTGATGCGAAAATCTTGTATTGACTTACATTGATCCCTTGTGAAGTTATCTGTGTAGTGCTGACTGCTTTATGGCTCGGAGCAGAAGGCAAAAAACGACATTCCGTTCTCTGTTCTTTTCTGATTGTATTGTGGTTTGGTGTAGAAATTACTAAGCTGTTTCTGAATGGAGGAGGAAGAGGATGCCTCTTTGGAGTACCTTTCTGGCAGCTGCAAATCATTACAAAAATACATCATATTCGAATAATACAGAGTCCCGAAATAGGCTTAATACATCTACAATCCCCTGTACTTGTCCTAAAATCCCATACAACCCCTGAACATACAAACATTGCAGATACATTAAAAGTGAACCTCATAACCCTTGAATGCCCAATATTGTTCTAGAAAATATTCAATTCAACCTATGACGAAACGATACTTAGCATATCAACATCAAGGGCTATGAGGTTCACTTTTAACAAGTTCAGGGGCTATATGGTCAACTTTAACAAGTTCAAGGAGTAATGTGAAATGTACATAAGTTTTGGGGTCAAATGAATTTTTAGGGAAAAGTATTAGAGGGGCCAAATGTATTAGGCCTCCCGAAACATGTAGAGTTGAGAAACATGACTTCACCCTAGAAGTTGTAGCGCGAGCGTGGCTTTGTATTGTGACGGTATTTCCATCAATGCGGCCAGAGCGAATTCCGTCTCCTTCTTAGAAACATGGATGCTTTTTGACATGATTTCAGTGAAATTCACAAACTGCATCAAAATACAAAACACATTTAAGTAACCAATTAAACTTGAAAAGTTGGTTTACTTTGGTTGCGATTTCACTTGTTTAACCTGGAAATTATCGAAAGACCGAGAAGGAATATTGTCGTCAAATTTACGCATCATGTCCCACGGTCCATCGCCAACACCGACTAGTACAATCGATAGAGGATACTGACTACATAATGTAAACAAACACACACCTAAGAAACTCGTAAAATCGTAAACCGAAACGCGAAAAGAAGTTCCATCTCGGTATTGAGAAAACAACCTTGCTTTAACTATAGCATTGATGGTGCTCTGCTCCTGTGGACTCAGCTGCGCGGGACCCATGTCCACGCTTCTTGTGACCTGACCATCAGCAATGATCACAAGAACATGGTACTGCCCACCACTGCTGTCCACAATTCCAATAGCAGTTTCAATGATTGGAGCAAATGAAGTCGGTCCTGTTAGAATACGCGAAAACTAAGAATTGGAAAAAAAAAATATGGCCTCTCATATCCATGACAAGTGTCTTGCTAAATGATTACGTCATTTTTATCTTTTTAAATGTAAACAAAAAATATTTTTGAGCCCCATCCGATTATGGGCTATGGGTCCTGGGCGGTCGCACCCATTGCTCAATTTTTAGGGCCGGGCCTGGAAAATATTTGTGTTGTAAGAGAGATTATTGTTCATTTGCAAACTAACCTGCTAATTGAACATGAGGAACTATTTCTTTGTATCGGCTCAAAACATCCTCGAAACCATCACATGATGTATCTTCCGGATAAAAGCTGAACACTTGTTGATCATGAGTTGTTGCTGCGAATTTCGAAATGAATACTATGTATAAAAATCTAACACGCCTTAACACAACACATCACTACGAAAAACAATAGGCTCAAATTAGATATACTCACAATCACCAAAACCATAGCAGGGAATAAGGTTATCCTCATCGAATTCGGACAATGTTCTTCCTATGATGGATATAGCTTGCTCATAAGGATTTAGAGCATCCCCGAGATGATGGAGACTCTTGCGATGGAAAGAGCGGGCCCCGGTCCATTCGTTGCTTTTGGTGAAGTCGATACCAACAATAAGATTAGAAGACTCCAAACCAGCTTGAGCCAAAGCTTGTGTCACCTGTAAGATGAGCATTCCGCGGTTTCAAACAGAGTTAGTTTGCTAAAACAACAGGATATTTCTACCATTGCATGAAACTGACCTGATCTAGAGTATGGTAGTTATCATCAATTCTTGAATATCTTGATTGAAGCTGGAACCTTTGATCATAGTCAAAAGAGGCTGATGAATGAGTAGAGTATGATGAAGCTCCACCATAACTACTGTAGGAATCATAATTATAATTGTATTGATCTTGATTCCTTGATTGTTTTCCTCCCATAATCACTCTCTATTTTCTGCAAAATCAACCCAAATCATCAACTAATTAGAATACTCAACATTTCATAAATAAATAAAAAAAAAAAAAACAATTCCTTACTTTAGCTATTCAAGTACAAGAACAGCAAACTAACAAACATTCTTACAAACTATATATAATGAGAATTAATTGATAAAAGAAATGAAAGAGTAAATTAGGTGACAACCGAGTAATTCAATGTGGAAACAAATAATTTGTTCTGCAAAAACAATTAAAAACTAGCTACAAAGTCTGAGTCAATTAGTCAAGTCACCAGGAAACCAATAATATATTAAAAGTCCACTCCTGCTCTCATTACTTAACATTTACAGCAACTGCTATCGAAATTTCTTTGTAGCAACACCGTAATTGTGAATGAAATCGTACATTATTTACACGAAAATGATGATTACGTACATTTCTTAATATTATACAGAATTAGGCTATATAGAATTGTTTACAAGATTGTTAATTTTTTTTATATTTTGTACTTAATTTTAAATTTTTATTTACTAGATTAATAAAAAAACATCAGGCTATTTATATTAATCTAATTAAAGTATTTAGTGAGAGTGGTATTAAATCAATGCCAGTGCTTTATACCAGGTATAAAAATTAGTATAAAATGCTTATATCATGCTTCCCATGAGGGAAGCGGTGCAGTAATTGGTGGGATAAAAGTGATTTATTACAAGTTTTTGTGTAGTATACACGCTTTACATTAGTCTTTTGTATGGACTAAGCGTTTTATACCATGTATTGTATAAAAAAAAAGATACATAAATGTAAAATTAGAGATTTAAAAGCAGATAATTGTGTTATGTTGTGAGAGTATACCTTAATTGAAGTCCAAAATGTATGGATGTTCATAAAATCCTCCACCGTATAGAAGTTTAAAAGTGGGAACGTTTGGTTTCAGAAAATCGACAGTTTACATTTTCCATTTTCATGTTCATTTTTCAGTAATCTTGTTTAACAAATATAAATTTTAAACTAATCAATCATAAAATGAAAAATTTTTAATTCAAATATAAATATAAGTTTATTAATGTGCATCTTACTATTGGTTTAAACATGGCAAATCTTGCATTTAATATTCTTAAAGATTTTTCAATTACAATTTTTTAAATGGATATGCTTCAATTTGACCAATTTATAGTTTTTTATAATTCTTCCACATCCATAAAATTCTTTCAATTGATATTTAAAACACCAAAGTAAATAAGTGTAGACATAAATTTGTGCCAGAAATATTTTATATCTTTGCAACCAAACGCCAAAAAATATAATTCTGTCTTTTAACCAAATATAGGAATAATATTTTATTTTTATGTTGAAAATATTATTCTTTGTATAATATTTTCCTTCACACAATATTTGTTTGAAAAAAACGGTGCTTCATGTTATAATTTAATATTGTTCGCCATTCTTGATAATTTTGAAACCATAATTATTGTTTTATAGAAAAAGACTTTCATCATTTTACAATTGAAAAATAACATTAATAATTTCAATTGATGAAAATAAAAAAATTGATTTCAATTCAAGACAAAGTCAAATTTGAATATTTTCTTCTACAATTAAGACTTTTAGTTTCTTATCGAGCCAATGACCCACCTTCTTGATCCACGTTGAGGGGGAAGTGTTCAAACTTGGATATTAGTTTTGGTTTTTTTTGTTGGAAAACACAGATTTTATTATGTTCTTTTATTTTAATTATTAAATATTTATGATTACTTGATTTTTAAAAAAACGGTATTATTTATATTTTGAGAAATATGAATTATTTTTGTAAAATTTGAACTCACAACTTCATATTTCTTGGATTCTCGTGATGATCGTTAAATCAAAGTGCAGTGATTATAATATTATTTATTTATTCATTGGGTTTCGATTTAACAAAGATAAAAGAAATTCCAAGGCGACTTACTAAAGTACCAGAATTTGGGGCCAATAATTTGGCCATATAACACTAATAATACAAAATTCAACTTTATTACTTGCCAATAATGTTTTGTAATAAGTATTGGTTGCTTCAACATTATCTTCTTGAATATCTCTGTAGTTACAGATAGATATTGATGGTGTAAATAGATGTTCAATACATAATTGTTCAATGCAATCACTTATCTCGGACTTGGAACCATTTCACTGTTAATTTCCAAACTGACTGATTTTGTCTGTGCTTGAACAGTCCTGGCTAAGGCTAAATATACCTTCAATTCAACCAACACAATACTCATGTCAGGCCTATCTTGACGGGCATCATTTGAACAAGCCAGCGCTGTCTCTGTTACTTTCCAGGCTGAATTCTGCTCGAATCTCCCTTTTAGCTTTCGATCAACAACACTCCTAATATCACCCATTTCGAGAATTGATCTTACCCATCGATGTATACCAACCATTTCCCCGGAAGCATCTCTTCTAAGCGGTGGATGGCCAGTTATGAGCTCCAGTATAATGATTCCAAAAGCATACACATCGCTTGTCTTGTTGAATTTTCCTGATGCTTGCATCCTATTTAAGTTGGTTGCAAATCATAATTAGTGAAGTTAAAAGTAACAACACGTAATTAGTTGACGGCTAAATACATCTTTACCCCTAAACTTGGTATTAAAATTCTATTGCCTTCTGAAAGATTTTTAAAAGTTTCTCTCAACACCCTGAACTTGGCAAAAGTGCATCGGTTTACCCTTGGCAAAAATGTATCATTTTACCCATTGAGTGCCACTTGTCAGCTTTTAACCTGGCACGTGCTGTGTAAGGGGCAACCTGATACACTTTTGCCAAGTTTAGGAGGGCAAATTGATACACTTCTGCCAAGTTTAGGGGGTTGGGAGAAACTTTTGAAAGTTTAGGGGGGTAGTGGACCTTTTGTGCCAAGTTTAGGGAGATAAAGATGTATTTAACATTAATTAACTTAAAGACATACTCAGGAGCCATGTAACCATAAGTGCCGGCAGGGGTGGTGTCTATGTGTGAATCGCTTTCGGAGAGGAAAGCCCTTGAGAGTCCAAAATCCGATATGGTGGCTCGAAATCTGTCATTTAGCAAGATGTTTGAAGTCTTCAAATCTCTATGTACTATCGGGGGCTTGCATCCGTTATATAGATATTCCAGTCCTGCCAACCCAATATTTAATTTGAAGAACAACAACCAATCGATGAAAAAGAATGAGCTTGAAAAATTAACCTTAAGTCTCCCTTCCCAACGTAAGATCATTCCACTCGTTTCTGGAATCAAAGTTGATATGAAACTCGTAAATAAGTTTTAAATAAAATATAAGATGTGTTTGGAAACAAATTTGCTAACAAAAATAAAAATGAAAAGAATTGAATTGAATTCATTTAAGAAAATTCAAATTAATTGATTTATCAAACAAATTATTTTATTTGGAAACTTCATTCATATTATAGAATTCAATTCATTGTTAAATAATATATTTAATATTTTTGTAAAATAATTTATACAAAGTATTTTGACTCTTTCATTGGGTAAAATGGTAAAAATAATATTCAAATGCATAACTTAAATGAATTTATTTGAAATCTTGCAACTCTTTGCAACATTTCTATTCTTTGCATTCACAAGAATTCAAATCTTGCATGATGTGAATTCTATCAATATCTGTTTGATTCCAAACAAGAGAATTTGACAAAGCGAATCGATTGAGTTATCTTTCCAAACACATCCTTAGAGTTTGTGTCAGATTTTGCCAGTACCGGACAAATGCCCTCGTAAATTTCCATTGGCCATATACTCATAAATCAGTGCCTTGTGATGATGGTCATCACAATATCCTATCAGTGAAACCAGATTCCCGTGGTGCACTATCACCAACAAGAGCCTGAAATTCGAAACACGAAGAATGACAACTTGAAACTAAAATTGAAAAATTTTTATCGAATGAACTAATAAAGTCATGGGCTATAACCTCAGCTTGAAATTCCTTATCGCCTTGCGTTGAACATTGAGACAACAACTTCAGTGCGACTATTTTAGAATTATGACCATTCAAAGTCCCCAAGTAAACTTTGCCAAATCCTCCTTCTCCAATGATGGTTTTGAAGTCATCAGTAATTCTAACAATCTCTGAGAAACTAAATGAATGACTCTTATGTAGTCCTGCTCCTTCATTTTTGGATTTTGCTGTTCATCAGGAAACATCATCAAGTGAGGTAAAATCCTGATCATTATTTTGATATGAATTTAAGAAATATTATTACCTCGTTTGTTAGGTCCCCGAATAATTAATTCGATAGCCGGGTGATATGTTTTCGCAACAACAATAGTAAAACAAGTAAAGCAATAAAAAGACACAGAGATTTAAGTGGAAATCATTAAAAGGGAAAAACTACTGGCACCGATAACTCTACTAATAAATAATGGGAATACAAAATACAAGTTCTCTCAAGTATACCTAAACTCGAGGTATAATTTTTAGGATAGTTGGAAACACCTCAATTTTACTCACAAGGTAAAATCATTCAACTCCCCCTCTTTAATTACTCTCTTGTGGTAATAAATTACTCTACAAGAGAAAACTCTCAAAATACTTTTTGTAGGAAACTCTCTACAAAAGAAACTTGAATGTTTGCTTGAATGATTTTGGATTTGGAGGAATGCCTTTTTATAGGTAAATTTCTAACACCATTTCAACTTGGTAATTAATACCAACTGCTAACAATCAACTTCCCATTTTCAGAACTTCTAACCAAACAACTACCATATTAAATAATCACCTATTAGGGTGAAATTAATTAGCCTCCAATTTGGTTATGTTTACTTTGAAATGAGTTTGGATTCAACAAATCTCCCCCTTCCAAATTCATGGGGGTATCAAGCTAGCTCTTAGTTGAAGCTCACAGCTCATTGCATATCTCAAACTTCTCCTGAGGAATCACTTTAGTCAGCATATTTGAAGGGTTCTCTTCGGTTGGAATTTTCTCTAGGGATGAAAAACTCCATTTTCCAGTTGCTCTCGTATCCAGTGATATCGGATATCAATGTGCTTTGTTCGAGAGTGATACATAGTATTCTTGCTTAAGTCTATTGCACTTAGACTATCGCAGTATACTATGCAGTCAGCTTGCTTTTGACCCAACTCTTCAAAGAATCTCTACAACCAAATAATCTCTTTTCCTACTTCAGCAGCTGAGATGTACTCTGCTTCGGTAGTAGAAAGCGTAACACATTTTTGTAATTTAGATTGCCAAGAAATTGCTCTCCTAGTAAATGTAAACACGTATCCCGAAGTTGACTTTCTATGATCGAGATCTCCCGCCATGTCAGCATCAACATAGCCTTCTAAGATTAGTTTGGATCCTCCATAACACAAGCACTTCTTCGAGCTTCCCTTCAAATATCTCAGAATCCACTTCACTGCTTCCTAATGTTGTCTTCCCAGATTATCTAGGAATCTGCTTACAACTCCAACAACATGTGCAATATCTAGCCTTGTGAAAACCATTGCATACATCAGACTCCCCACAACAGAGGAATATGGAATCTTTCTCATGTATTCATTCTCTTCTTTAGTTGATGGACAAGATTCTTTACTTAGCTTCAGATGACCGGCAAGAGGAATGCTAACTGGTTTAGCATTCAACATGTTGAAACGTTGTAGTACACGCTCAACGTATTTTTCTTGTGAGATCCATAAGCTTTTATTTCTTCTATCACGAACAATCTTCATGGCCAAAATTTGTTATGCCGGTCCTCAATCTTTTATGTAAAAGGATTTCGCTAATTGAACTTTCAATTGACGAATTGAAGAAACATCTTATCCCACAATCAACATGTCGTCGACATATAATAACAATATGATAAAGTTGTTATTAGAGAAGCGTTTGAAGTAGACACATAGATCCGCCTGAGTCTTCTTATAACCATGACTACTCATGAAAGAGTTGAACTTCTTCTACCATTGTCTGGGTACTTGTTTCAACCCGTACAGACTCTTTTGCAACTTGCAAACCAGGTTTTCTTTCCCTTTTACTTCAAAATTTTCTGGTTACTCCATGTAGATCTCTTCTTCTAAGTCACCATGAAGGAATGCTGTTTTCACATCTAATTGTTCAAGCTCAAGATTCAAGCTTGCTACCAAGCTTAAGATCGCTCGAATAGAAGTCATCTTAACCACCGGAGAAAAGATTTCATCGAAATCGATTCCCTTTTATTATTGAAATCCTTTTACTACTACACGAGCTTTCAGTTGGCCTGCGCGGACGTCACAAGGCGCCAGCCCCGTGAGATGGAGCGTGGGGATTTCGAAAGCAAAAGCTTTTGGAAAAGAGGTTCCCTTAGAGGGAACCGTGGTTTGTTTGAAAATGAAAATGGGTTCCAAATTCAAAAGACTCGAGATCAGAATCTCTAGCCTATGGTACTTAGAGTCGCCACCCGGATCAGCTCTTCCGGGAAATTTCGGTACAGCCTAGATCCATTAAGCCTAAGCAATACCATAGTTCAGAGATTCGGGTCCGGAATGAGTTATCTATTTCGTAGTCATTTGAGTTAAAGTACACTATGATAGAAACCACATTTATAATATTCGAACTAAACTAGATATTTTAAGTTTATGTTTATCGTGCATGCATAAAACAATAAGTAAATTGCGGAAAGTAAATAAGTAGGAAATTAAATGCGCCTATTCTACGAGGTATTAATTACATAATTGGTTTGGAGGTTTTACAAATTGCCTAAATACATAAGATCTAGGGGAATGAATACATCAATATCCTATTATACAACTGATCTAACAAATACATAATTTTTTATTAAAATAAATGTGATACCCGAAGGAAAATAAAATCTTAGACATACATCTAACCTGCATCCACAGAGGTTAGCACAAAGACGGCACACCATACATAATTACAAGTATGTTCGTTTTGATTTCATGAGACCCGAGTGGCCTGGTTTAAAACATCGAAAGGTTTGGAATTTGTCTTTCATGAAATAATTCATTTTATACACATAAGTTTATTTAGCCATTTTTAGGGAAATTACCACATGCGAATATTCGTCGGGTCAGTTATCCGGGAACTTCGGTTCCTTTCGTTGGGGTTTCCTAACACACTTCATGATAATATTGACATAAAATAAATCTAAGTCCAAAAACGTAAATAGTCATCTTGTTAAAAATAATATCCCGGCGATGGGCCATCGAATTTAACCGTCCAAACGCCCTTCGAGGCGATTTCAGGTTTGTAAAATCTTCACATTTACACGTCATATTACTGAAAAACTCAGGTTTCAAGCCTACAGAAAACACACAGAAACAACAGAAAATAGCAAAACGAAATTCGAAACTTCAAACGATCATAAATTTCACTATGGTTATCGTATTCAAACGATTCTCATCATTTTGGAAAGCTCAAGATGTGTTTAACATACTGAAAATGAAAAAATTACATTTTGAAGATAGCTCTATACCAAAACATATCAAACAGTCCATGTTGTCCAAAATCGTGAGCCGTAATTTTACGTAACTTTGAAAAATCATAACTTTATTTATACTTATTCGTTTTAAGTGATCTTTATCATTCCGGAACCCCATGATCTAAGGAATCTAATAAAATTAACTAATCATGCAATAAAAATCTTCGTCAAACCCAGAATTGAAAACAGTAGCATTCTGCCCAGGAAACCGAAATAAATTTGTACAAAACTTTGAAAATTCATGACTTTTGATATACTTGTCCGTTTCAAGTGACCTTTATCATTCCAGAAAGCTCAAGATGTGTAGAATATTTTTATGTAAACAAAATACTCACATAGATTTGGAATCATATCGCAATTCCTGAAACACATATTGGTGTTCAAAAACCAAAATAACCGAAAAGAAAACACAACTTCAAAAAGAAAAGCATATAAATGTAAGCACAAACTCTAGGAACTTAGAGGCTTACCCCGTAGCCGTGAATCCACTTTGCTTGGTCCACGAAAGTACTTGGAAAGTTCTCCTCGTTTCTTTGGCTTGGTTTTTCTGTTTTTGGCGAAAATGGAGAGTAGTGATATCCTCTTGGCGGGAAGGCTAGGCTTCTAGGATATGACTTGTAAGGAGAGGAAAAGAGGAGGTAGGAGTGCTTCTTCCTTTTAGTTTGAAAACTTAAAAACCCTCTAAAACCAATCCTTTTGAAATTTTAGTAAAAATCCCTTCTAAAAAAACATGAGTTTTTTCATCCTTTCTCTACAACTTTTTTTTCCTTTATGTGCTCCTCCCCCTTCACTTTTAAAATAATTAAGCCCTTATGGGCTCCCTTCAATCCAAAAAATCCAAGTTAGCTCACCTATCTTTTTTCTTCCTTTAATTATGGGTTAAAGTTGGGTTTTTCGACCCAACTAATGCAGGAACTGCATTTTTTGGTTTGTCTGTAAAGATGATATCGGTATCAATGTTAGTAACATCGGTGTTCATGTTGGATTTCTGGTCTGATTTTGGTTCAAATTGGACTTGTTTATTGATGAGTTGACCTAGAATATATTTAAGGTTCGTAAGAAACAAGGAACGCTCCTCCCGAGGACCTTCGAGACCCGGTCAAAGTGGAAGACTAGCAAAGAAAAAAAAATTACAGCTTCATCATCAAACTCGCGAGTCGGGCGTAAAAATCCCATGCTTACAGGCTGCCCTTCGTGGGATCACTGCTGATATGAGATCAGTATGGTCCCACAATTGAAAGAGGAGCGGGGTTTAGAGATAATACCTGCCTGGTCACGGTTGGCACTCTTCAGGGATGATGGTTGGAAGTTTTCATCTCGGTGCGACGTTGTCGGGGATTAGTCTCTTCGTATCCCTTTGCGAATTAACGTTTGGCAATGATTGCCCCTTGAAGGTTGACCTTTGGCTAGTTGAACCTTTGGAACCATCGGGGAAAGAACGTTAATTGTGCACCTCCGTTCTTTTGGTTTAGGACCCATGTGTGCAAGCTATGGTAAGCCTACTGACGACGTGGATTGTAGGAAGTCCGCTGATCATAAAAAGGCTAGGACAGGATGTGAACTGTAGAAAGCTCATTGACTGTAAAAAGTAAAAAATGATGTGAACTATAGAAAGTTCACCAACTATAGAAAGTCAAGAGATTACGAACTATAAAAAGTTCATTGACTATAAAAATTCAAAGAATTGTGAACTGTAGAAAGTTCACTGGCTGTAGAAAGCTGGAAGGAAAGAGGACTGCAGAAAGTTAGAAGATTACGAATTGTAGAAAGTTTGTTGACTGTAAAAAGTCTATAAAAGGAATGAGGACTGTAGAAAGTTCGATGATTGTAAAAAGTCGGAAAACGATTTGGACTGTAGAAAGTCCAAGAGGGTATGCGAACTATGGAAAGTCTGCGGTGGATGCCCCTTGTGAGTTGACCATGGGTTGACTGTGACCTTTAGAACTGCTGGGGAAAGGATGAAAGCCATGCGTTCCATGCCTTTAATGATGTGTTGACTGCTGTGAATCTTCATTGAAATCCGTTTTGGGATGGTTGATCATTGCGGTCTGAATTGGATGCCCTTTGTGAGTTGAAGGGGTACCTGCGAGAATGAGAGATTTTATTAGTAGATACTTGTGGTGTATGTTTTAATTCTTTGATTGAGATTCCTGAGAGCAAAAATTTTTGCCCCTTCAATCAAGAATTAAAACATGAGGGTTCTGAGAAATTTTCTTCAGGCCCATGATAGGCAAAGAATTTAAGTTTGAGATTTTGGGATGTCCCAATGGCCACTTCGTTGTTTTGGGAGGCTTTTGTAATGCTGCTTGAAAAAGGCTTAGGTAGGCTTGAATTTGATGAAAGTTGAAATGACTTGAGTTGGGCCATTGTTATTCTCAAATTTGATGATGTGCTACTCTGACATCTTCTTGATACTTGTAGTTTCCTTATGTGGAGGTGGAGTGTTTTTCTCATCGGAATGGCATTGCCTTGGTTTAGCATCGCCTTGACCTGTAGGTGACATGATGCGTATGTATGTATGAATAACTTTATGCATGAACAATATCTATCACACGATGTATGTTTATTTGTTGCAGGCATTGTTAGCTTTGGAGTATTGGGCTCAGCCGATAGTAGAAGCTTTGTTGCATGAGTGGCCTTTCGGAGGTTTCCAAGTTGATACCTTCTTATGTTGGTGCATGAGTGCCCCTAGGATTCATTTCATTGGGCATTCCATGGATAACTTCCTCCAAGCGATGATCATGGGTTCGTTGAATCAGATTTGATTTTAAAGCTAGGATATGGTTTGAGGAAAGTCTAGATGAGTCGTTGATTCTGAAGTGTGTTGGTGAAGATCGCTTGGAAGCTATTTGTCTGAAGTGTTGGAGGTATATAATGCCATGCGTGTACCATTCCGAGGAGGAGATGATGATTTTGATATTGGTTTTCAAATGGTAGGTTCCCCGGGCTTATGCTGGGCTATATGTCTGTAACTACCTGTCTGCTCGTGACAATGATCATTGCGCAGAAGTGGGCGACTGAGGTAATCCTGTTCAGCATTTCGTGAAATATGCACTAGTTATGCATGCATGTGAGATGATTGTACATGCTTTTTCCATCATATGTTAACATTTTCTTGAATGCTTATGTTATTATGCATGCTCTCCATTGCAGGTCTTGATTGCCAATGAACACCAGGATCTCCTGAATTCCCAGACTGTTGTCCAGAACCTTGAGGGTTATGTGAGAGACCAAGCTCTGAGGATAGGGGACTTGGAGAGATAACTGGATCAGGCTCAGGCTCAAAGGGCTGTTTATCAAGCGATGTCAAGTGGGAGGCGATCTAGGATGCACCAAGGAACTTCTTCTCAATCGAGTATGCACCGGGGCAGGTCAGGGAGTAGTTATGTGGAGGTGGACAGCCGTATTATCGGGACAGATGATGAGGATGACGAGGCCTCCTCCTCCTTTTAGCTTTTGATTCCAGTTGATTTATGTAGAGATAAATCTAAATTGATTTTCACGTTACTGACGCCTTTTGCACAATTTTTTGACCCTTCCGAATATTTCATTGAATTTTATTGGATTTATTTACCATAATTTTGTCGACTTTGCATTTTCTATCGCTTGGAGGAATATCCCGGTAAACTTCTTAGTTAAAAATTGTTCTGAAAACTGATTTTTCATGAAAACACTGCTTTTCTTCAAATGGCATCCCACAATCAACAACTTCGAGCTTTCTTGCGCATACTGAAGAACCTTGACTGGGAGAAACTTGAGAGGTTTGGTTTATGTCCTTCGATATCTCACGTTTCATCCCATGAATTCAGCTTTGGTTAGGCTGCAGTTTCATTTTTAGGATCCAATCGCCCATGTGTTCCGATTTTCTCACCAAGAGTTATGCCCAATGATAGAGGAGTACCAGGTCATCCTCAGACTACCTTATCCTCGAGCTTTTCCATTTACAGTCCCATCCTTCCGCTTTGGTGCCGAAGCTGACCTCCGGGGTTTGTGGAACTTGGATTTCGTGGCCTCTTTTCTTGCTCACCCACCGTATCCTGGGGGATTTCAGGTTATCGATGTGCTGGAGTGGTGCATCAGTGCCCCTAGATCTCACATTGCCTGGTCATACATGGTGGCTCTGCTTCTGATGTCAGAATTTATCTACGGAGTTGGTCATGTTGCCCCGTTCCGGCTAATGTCTGTTATCAATCCCCTTCATTGGGGCAATTCTCCATCTGCATTGGCACTGGTGAAGAATTTTATTAGCATGGATGCCGTTATCTCTTGCCTTGATTTGATCGATGACCAATTCATGCTTCTTGAGGTGGGCCAGTAATGACTACTTATTGATTTCCTCATTTTTTGACTTGCTAAACAAGGTTTTACTTCAGGTTTGGCTATTGGAGAAGCTTTCTCTGATTGGCGATACACGGGGAAACCCTTCCGATTACTCACCCATTGTATACGACAGGCGAGGGTTGACCACTGAGGGACACTCCCGGATGATTGAGGAGAATTGGATCCAGATATTTAGCACGCTTTCTGATGACAGGATTCACTAGCTTTACCCCTAGTGGGCAATCACTCATGTTGCAGTCTTGATGTATGAAAACGGGATTTTGTTGATGGGCTTATATCATTCCACTTCTATTCGCCTAGCCGTATCTGTAGGCAGTATGGGAGAAGTCAAAGGATACCACGTGATATATGCTCCCTCTAGGTTTCAGAGTGGCATCATTCTTGGCCAGACAGGTTACCGATCTTATGGATTCAGCACACTCGATTTGCTCATCTTGATTACGGGGCAATCAAGACTACGGAGACTGACAGGTTCTACCGAGGATGGTTAGGAGTGATTAGGTCTTTGACAGACCTTAGGCATTATGCTTGGGTGATGAGTGAGTGGTCGAGGGAGGAAGACGGGTTGAGCCTTTATGGTCGTAGATAGAGCCAGTTTGATGAATTATCAAGAATGATGCTATTTTAATAAAAGAAGAAAACTAATCGACTTTTGCTTAGGACATACCAATGTGGTATGACTCTATCGGATTCGTTCATCTTTTCTTTCCCTAATTACAAATTATTGAACTAATTGTATCATAAAATGTTTGTTGTTTACTTGTGATGTTTCAGCCATTGGCATTCATGCATTTCCCTGAATATACACATAAACATTTTCAACAAGAAATTATATCTTTATTGATGAGATAAATAGAAGTACAAATGTTTCTAGTAACCTGACTCCTGTCATTAGTTAGCCCTCTCGTGTTTTCTAACTAATGAATTTATTCATCACTCATTATCCTAAGTTTTGCCTGAATCGCCCTTTCGGGTTTTCAATTCAGCGGACTATCTTATTTTGCGAAAAAAGGCCCTAATTTTTGCTCAACCAACAGAGTGTTAGTTGACGGGCTTAATTACATATATATTTTTTTATTTTGTACTACTTTTCTGGATTTATTTCTTTTCCTAAAAGTGGTAGCGCTTAAGCCTGACTTCATTAATGGGGTTGATAAATTCGTTGCACTCCATGTCCATAATCTTGACCGCTCCTTTACTCAGCACTTTCTTGACTATGAACGGGCCTTCCTAGTTGGGCCTGAACTTTCCTCTGACGTCCACGTTCGAAGGTTTTAATTGCTTCAATACCAAATCTCCTACCTTCAGGGGTTGCCTCTGATGCTTGACTTTGTTGTTGTACGCTCTGGCCATCCATTGCTGATACATTTGCAGATGATCTAAGGCTTTGAGGAAACCCTCATTAATCATGTTAAGCTATTCAAATCTAGCTCTGGCCCATTCCAATTCTCCTAACTTGGCTTCTAGTGCTATCCTTAAAGATCCCACCTTTGTTTCTACCGGCAAGACTGCTTCCATTCCGTATACGAGTGAGAACGGAGTTTAATTTGTGGGGGTTCGAATGCTTGTTTTATAACCCCAGACTGCGAAAGGTAACTGATCCACCCAATCTCGGTAAGTAGTCACCATCTTACTCAGGATCTTCTTTATGGATTTGTTGGCTGCCTCAACTGCCCCATGGCTTATGGTCTATACAGTGAAGAGCAGTGATGCTCGATACCGTATTTCTCAATGAGCTCTATTGTTACCCCTTAAAATTGGACTCCATTATCTGAGATAATGTGATGGGGGATCCCATACCAAGTGACGATGTGCTTTTCTATAAACTTGGTCATTTTCTTGGCGGTGATATTGGAGTAAGATTCAGCTTCCACCCACTTAGAAAAGTAGTAGACTGCCACTATGATGAATCTGTGACCATTACTGGAGGAAGGGCGAATCTCTCCAATTATATCGATCCCCCACGCGGAGAATGGCCAAGGAGTAGATAAAATGTGGAGATCTGAGGGAGGTAGATGACTAAGGTCCCCATAGATTTAGCATTCGTGGCATTTCTTAACTTTTGCAATGCAGTCTATGACCATAGTGGTCCAGTAATACTCTTCACGTTGGATCTTTTTTGCCAGAGCAACCCCGTTCATGTGTGGTCCGCAATCACCCGTATGTAGTCATCCGATGACGAGTAGGTCATTCTCATTCAAGCAGTGAAGTAAGAAACCCTCCAAAGTGTGTCAAAATAGTTCACCCTCCAGAAGTCGAAATTGTAGGGCTAAGCAGCGAAGAGAAGTATGTTCTGAGTCAGTGGCCCCTTCAAGGTAGATCCCATCTCTCAAAAAATGGATAATGTCTAAGTACCAGTAATCGGAATTAGGATTTATGTCGATTGTCACTGTACGGCAATAGTAAGGCTCTAAGGCGGATTGTAGCATTAATGGCTTGATGGGCTAGGTCTGGGGCCCTTCCCACATAGAGCCTAGAGTGGCTAAGGAATCTACCATTTGGTTATCTTCCCGTAAAACATGGTGAAATACACACTTATCAAACTTAGCAGAGATTACCCAGACTGCTTCCAGGTAGGGACGTAGTGACTCTTCCTTAATCTCCCAATCACCGGTTACTTTTCGAATCATTAGAGCTGAATCTCCAATGATTGAGACTTCTTTGGCTTTCACATCCCTCAATAATTCTAGAACGAACAGGCACGCTTCGTATTCTGTCACGTTATTTGTGATTGGGAATTCCAAGCATTTGGATAATGGGATGACTTTGTTTTGGGGTGTAATCAAAACCACTCCTAGGCATACCCCTTTGCGGTTCATAGCGCCATCGAAATACATGGTCCACTCTCTTTTGACTTCTTCCACCAAAGATAACTGTTCATCTAGGAACTCTATGTTTTCCACATAATCGGAGTCTATTACCTGATTGGCCAAGAAATTTGCCACTGCTCAACCTTTGATAACTTTCTTCGTGCTATACTTAATGTCGAATTCGGAGAGGAGTAACAGCTACAGGGAAAGCTTACCTGCTGATGTGGGAGACTGGCACAAATACCTCATGGGGTCGACCTTAGCCACTGCCTGTATTCTATAGGATTAAAAGTAGTGACATAGCTTCTTAGTTAGCCATACCATTATCGGGTAAATCTTCTCCACCACCGTGTAACGGGTTTCATACTCTAGCAATTTCTTGCTCAAGTAGTATATCATGTGATCCTTCCTGCTATCATCCTCTTGCACTAGCATGGCTCCAAAAGAGGACTCTTCATCTTCCAAGTAGAGAATAAGAGGGCGTCCTGGAGTGGAAGGCTTCAGGACAGGCGGTTTGATCAGGTATTGCTTGATCTTGTCGAACGTGATTTCACACTGGTCGTTCCAAACCACCAGCTGTTGTTTTCGTAGCAACTTAAAGATTGGTTCGCAGATGGTGGTTAAGCTAGCGATGAACCTGCTAATGTACTGTAGTGATCCCATGAATGATCGTACTTCCTTCTCTATTATCGGTACTGGCATCTTCTTAATAGCTCTGCTATTGGCCAGGGTCCATTTCTATTCCCCTTTGACTCACTATATGCCCTAGTAGCTTTCCTGAGGTAACCCCAATTACACACTTCTTCGAGTTCAGGCGTAGGTTGTACTTCTCGATCCGAGTAAGAAACCGATAGAGGATTGTTGGATGCTCTTCGTGAGTGTTGGATTTGACTAGCATATCATCCACATACACTTCTAGCTCCTTGTAGATTAAGTCATGTAGTAGGGTTGTTGCAGCTCTTTAGTAGGTTACCCCGGCATTTTTCAATCCAAAAGGCATAACCTTGTAGCAGTACACCCCCCATTAGGTGATGAAGGCAGTTTTGATCTTATCTTCGATAGTCATGAGGATCTAGTTATACCTTGAGAAGCCATCCATGAACGAGTACATAGTGGCCCGACCAGCACTATCGACTAGGACGTAGATATGAGGCAGAGGGAAGTCATCTTTTGGTGAGGCTTTATTTAAATCTCTGAAATCTACACACACCCGGACCTTTCCGTCCTTCTTTGTAACTGGTACAATGTTGGCGAGCCATGAGGGGTACTCTACCACTTCCAGAAACTTGGCTTCTATCTGTTTAGCTACCTCGACTTTTACTTTATCTACCCATTCAGGTCGCAGCCTCCGTAGCTTTTGTTTGACAGGCTTGATGTGCAGGTCAGTCGAAATTCTGTGTTCGGCGATCTCTCTGTCGACACCTAGCATGTCTTTGTATGACCAAGAGAATGCTACCATGTGTTTTCTAAGTATATTTATTATCTCTCGCTCTTCCTCAAGAGTCAGATTACTCAAAATCATCACCATTTTAGGTGATTCATCCGTACTTAAATTGATTTCATTCAATGAAGTATCAGTTATGCTTAAAACATTATGTGAATGATCATGAAAATGCATGCTTCCATCTAGCGAGACATCACACAAGTACGCAAAGTTGTGATTCATTAAATAAAATGCCTCATAGGCCGAGTTATTAACATAAAAAATGTTCGCAATATTAAAGATTACATCTGTAGCATCATTCTCCTCCACATGCGGAGGGTCTTTGTTCATCACAGCGGCAGGATTTTCAACTGTGGGCTCAGCAAGTCTTGCCTCCTCCTCCATAGTGGCGGCGTTGGTGAGGACTAGGACCTCTACGACTACTACTAGCTGCTCCTTGGCACTCCCAACCTTTTTCTTCATCAGGGCTGCAAGGGCCTTGGTGATGGCCTCGATGGCATCCTGGACTTCATCCTTCATGGTTTCAGACTCAGGTTCATCTCCAATGAACATCTTGGATTTCCCTTTATCCTTGGCCACTGCAACAACCGCTTCTGGGGCAACGACTTACCCTCTCCCTTTCACGTCAACCTGTTAAGAGAATCCTGAGACATCCACAGACTCAATGATTGGAGCCAGCATACACTCCTTTGAGAAATCAAATACATCCCTGAAGATCTCAAATCCAAGTACAGACTCTCCATCTACCATACCGGTTCACTATCCCCTAGATATTATCTTTCCCCTTCAATGGTACACACATTGACCATGTCGCAAAAGGATGGCTACTTGTGTTTGTAGACTTTATGCTTGGGAGTAAATCCCAATCTAGCTCTAGGGGTCAGCAAGAGAGGATCGATAGCTTCTGTCATCCCTTGGTGATGTTTTCCGAGTCCCTTCCTAGGGATAAATCCTTGCTTCTTCATGATCTTCTTCAAGCCTGCTGAGAAATATTGATATCCCATGGGGATCTTCTTATTCTTCTTTTCTTGTTGGCCAATAATGGCCACCCTTAGGCCTTGCTCCGCGAAGGCTGCTGCTACCATCATGGACTCCTCATCTGCCCTTATGGTAACCGGCTTCCCTTGGTAAACCAGCTTTATCTTTTAGTGGAGTGTAGAGGGGACTACGCCGAGGGCGTGGATCCAAGGTCTTCCAAGTAACAAGGAATACGAGATTGGTATGTCCAGCATTGTGAACTTCACCTCGGATTTCACCTCATTCACAGTCATATTTATAGTGAATGATCCAGTCACTCCTCACTTGGAGTCATCATAGGCCCGGATAACTGTATCCGACCTTTCTAGCATAGCTTCATTCAAACCCAGGTGAGGCAGCACCTTTAGCGGGCACAAGTTCAAAGCCGAATCATCATCCAACATGATACAGGGGATGGATCTGCCAAAGATATTGCTACCATCTCCATCAACTTTTGTACCAACCCTCGGTGATGTGCCTTGGAGAAGCGCAAGAGTTGCCATATACTGTATTTGGTTTGGGTACTCTTAAGCTGGTTGACCAAGGGGTCAACTTCCAGCTCGTCTTCATTTACTACGGGGGTAGAGGTGGCTCAGTGTTGTCCCTCATAGTCTCTTCAATCTAGGAGTTCCCAAGCTGAATTGGATTATTCCTAAATATTCTGCCACTACGGGTCACTCTCAAAACTCCATCTTCAATCACCCTTGTCTCAGTGGGTGTCTGCCATGGGTATTGAGGCTGCTCATGCTTCCTTTTCAACTGGTAGGAGTCCAGGTTGATAGGGCCCTCACCCTCCACAGGATGGGTACAATCTTTATTTCCCCTCCTTCGAGATTTCAAAATATAGCCATCTAGGTCAATGGGTTTAGCCTGCTGCTTCTTAATTTTCAGTTTTTAGATCTCTTCCTTCACTTCGTCTGTAACATACATAGACTTGAACAGGTAATCTTCTATTGCGCTCTCGGTAGACATTGGGGTCGATCTTATAGAATTTACCGTAAGGATTGATTGGGCAAGCATATCCAGGACTTGGTTTGAAGGGATCCCACCCATCCCGGTTTCTATAACCATTACGAATTCATCAGACACTTCCCCCATGCGTCTTAGAACCTGCTCTTCCTCCAAGCCAGAATTAATCATCCTTACTGCCCCATCGAATTGTGGGAGCGGGTTGGTCCTCGTGCTCGGCTTCAACTTTGGTTTCGCCACCACTCCATCCTTAACCAGCTTTTGGATGGCTTTCAAAAGGTCTTGGAAATTATTCATGTGATGACCCACGGTGACATGGTAATTGCAGAAATTTGGACTATCTTCCCGGTTAGGTGGTGACCAGGTTTTCAGATTGCTCAGCTGCTTCAACTCTTACAGCTTAGAGAAAAGAAAGCCAAGGTTGGCTTCATAAGGAGAGATTCCATGGTATTCCTCCTTTGATAATCTTACAGCAGTAACAGGCTCAGATTAGATTAACTGAACTGCAGCTTACTTCCCCTTAGAGGATGATGACCCTGAGTCATTTCTCCTGGTCCACGTATTGTTGGTAGGCTACTCCATAATTCCTTCCATAGCTTCGTAACGCTCTATTTTCTCTGCCTGAATAAACACTTCCTGATAGTTGTAGAAGGTTTCTGACCCAAGTCTTTTACGATAAGATGGTAGTGCGCCATCTAGAAGCTTAGTGATCATCTCCGGCAGACTTAGTCGAGATTGCAATCTTACTTGTGTGGCCATCCAGCACTCAAAATAGGGCATGAAACTTTCCCCCTACTTCTGCCTTACTGCCTCCAGATTCTGCATAGTAATGATTATCAGGGTGTTGAAGCCATAGTGATCTACCATTGCTTGGGACAGACATCCCCAATCGTAAGCTACGTCCACTGGTAGATAACTATAACATTCATTTACAGGGGTCTTGAGTGTAACGATAAATAATTTGGCCATAATGCGATCACTTATCCTCAAGGCCCTCATCACGTTCTGATAGTGGGCAATGTGTGCATGAGGATCAGTATTGCCCGTGTATTTTTTGAATTGGGGTATAGCAAAAGTTGGTGGTAATGTCTCCTCGTCTCCGGCCGTCAATTGTGTCGGGATCACACCTGTCTACCCTTAGGTAATGTGCCCACCACGGGTAGCTAAGAACTCATGCCACAATTCCTCCATGCTGGGCTGAGAAGCTGAATATCCTATTCCTGGCCTAACTTGGAAGCCGTACGGATTATAAAGACTTTGGGGATGAGTGGGACCCCTTGGAGGAAGTGTTGGGTTTGGTTGTGCTAAGAATTGACCCTGATGATGCGTTATTGTACCATACCCAAAGGACGGAGTCTGGAATGTAGAGATAGCTCCAGATTGAGGATAAAAGGTTGGTGCCATGGGGATGAAACCTAACGATAATCATAACTAAGGTTTACTATACTACCCAGGTGGCAATAAGCAAAAGGAATGCCATTTTGGCAAAATAAAGGTGGTAAGTTTGCCAATCCAGTTGAAGCAAATGAACCGAAAAAATGAAAATGATAAAAGGGGTTGCGTATTAACAAGTGGTGTGTTTGCCAATCCAGTTGAAGTAAACTAACCGTAACTAAGGTCTACTATACTGTCCAGGTGGCAATGAGTAAAGGGAATGCCGTTTTGGTAAAATAAAGGTGGTAAGTTTGCTAATCCATTTGAAACAAATGAACCGAAAATGACAAAAGGTCTCTTATTATATAAGTGATAATACACTTTTAAATTTTGAGAGTTCATCACCAAGGATTACTCTCGATGAGTCCGAGTTCTGGTAAAACAAGGTGTTATACCCTATGAGGCACTAAGTAAGAGGATGCCGTTTTGGCAAGAAAGGTGGTAAGTTTGCCAATCTTTTTGAAACAAACCGACAAATGACAAATGGTCGCATATCATCCAAGTGACAATACACTTTTAATTCTGAGGGCTATGGATGGATCTTGATGAGTTCAAGTTCGGGTAAAACAATGTGTTATACCCTATGTTTTTTGGGAGTGAGGTGGTCCAAGGGATTTGTGTGAGAAAACACAAACATGGGTAACCCTAATCTTAGGTGACGCTGTCTCATCGCATCTCTTCTAAATCTAGGTTTAGGTTAGGGTAAAACGATGTCTTGTACCCTAAAGTTTGGAAATTTGTAATTCTAAGAGGTCTGAGTGTGATAGCACAATCGGGGGTGATCCTAATCTTAGGTAACGCTATCTCATCGTGTCTCTCTAAATCTAGGTTTGGTAATGACAAGTGTGTGTATAATTTGTATCTACATAACGAATCGTGGGTTAGCATGATGTTTCATGTGAAATAAACATGGTAATGTGATGAACACATAGCACGTGGCACACAACGTATCACTTCCAACCTTATGTCTCCCGCGTATAAGGGTTAGGCTCCTAAATCTAGGTTTGGATCATCTTAATACCGTGAAGTATTAAGGAGCGAACCTGCACAAAAAGATGCATTTGTTTTGGTAAACCTAGGGAAAGTGTCTACGGTTTCCTTATATGAGCTTAGTCAATGGTTTGTTGATGTAGAAGGTTCTTGGTGCACTATGCTACACTTTTCCCCCTTTTTCAAGAGAGTCCATGCGGTATGGCAACAAGTGATCCACTCGCTAAGTTTCTTCGATCACTAGGGGGTCACAAAGTATACTTTCGCAAGCTTCTCGGTAAAATAGGGCATCCTAACCTTAATGGCTAATCCGTCTAATGCATATGCTTTGTTCGATATTTTAAATGTGGGTTAACTCATTTGATGACTTTTCAATACTCATCCAAAAAGCTTTTAAACTTTTAAGTTTATAAACAAGATATCCCCAGCGGAGTCGCCACTGTGAGCAGACGACGTTTCGACGGACCTACACGGACGCCACGAGGCGCCGGCCCTGTGAGATGGGGCGTGAGGTTTTTGAAAACAAAAGCTTTTGGAAAAGAGGTTCCCTCAGAGGGAACCGTGGTTTGTTTGAAAATGAAAATGGGTTCCAAATTCAAAAGACTCGAGATCGGGATCTCTAGCCTATGGTACTCAGAGTCGCCACCAGGATCAGCTCTTCCGGGAAATTTCGGTACAGCCTAGATCCGTTAAGCCTAAGAGATACCATAGTTCAGAGATTCGGGTTCGGAATGAGTTATCTATTTCATCATCATTTGAGCTAAATTACACTATGATAGAAACCACGTTTATAATATTCGAACTAAACTAGATATTTTCAGTTTATGTTTATCACGCATGCATAAAACAGTAAGTAAATTGCGAAAAGTAAACATGTAAGAAATTAAATACGCCTATTCTACGAGGTATTAATTGCATCATTGGTTTGGGGGTTTTACAAATTGCCTAAATACATGAGATCTAGGGGAATGAATACATCAATATCCTATTATACAACCGATCTAACAAATACATAATTTTTTATTAAAATAAATGCGATGCCCAAAGGAAAATAAAATTTTAGACATACATCTAACCTACATCCACAAATGTTAGCACAAAGACGGCACGCCATACATAATTACAAGTATGTTCGTTTTGATTTCATCAGACCCGGGTGGCCTAGTTTAAAACATCGAAAGGTTTGGAATTTGTCTTTCATGAGATAATTCATTTTATACATATAAGTTTATTTAGCCATTTTTAGTGAAAATGCCACATGCGAATATTCATCGGGTCAGTTATCCGGGAACTTCGGTTCCTTTCGTTGGGGTTTCCTAACACACTTCATGATAATATTGACATAAAATAAATCTAATTCTAAAAACGTAAATCGTGATCTTATTAAAATCATTCCAAAGTAGGAACCGTTAAAATCGATAAAATAATATCCAGGCGATGGGCCATCGATTTTAACCATCCAAACGCCCTTCGGGACGATTTTGGGTTTGTAAAATCTTCACATTTACACATCATATTACTGAAAAACTCAGGTTTCAGGCCTACAGAAAACACACAGAAACAACAGAAAATAGCAAAACGAAATCCGAAACTTCAAACAATCATAACTTTCACTATGGTTATCGGATTCAAACGATTCTCATTATTTTAGAAAGCTCAAGATGTGTTTAACATACTGAAAGTGACAAAATTACGTTTTAAAGACAGCTCTATATTGAAAAATATCAAACAGTCCACGTTGTCCAAAATCGTGAGCCATAATTTTATGTAACTTCGAAAAATCATAACTTTATTTATACTTATCCGTTTTAAGTGCTCTTTATCATTCCGGAAATCTCATAATCTAAGGAATCTAATAAAAATAACTAATCATGCAATAAAAATCTTCGTCAAACCCAGAACTGAAAACAGTAAAATTCTGTCCAGGAAACCGAAATAAATTTGTACAAAACTTTGAAAATTCATAACTTTTGATATACTTGTCCGTTTCAAGCGATCTTTATCATTCCAGAAAGCTCAAGATGTGTAGAATATTTTTATTTAAACAAAATACTCAAACAGATTTGGAATCATATCGCAATTCCCGAAACACAGGTTGGTGTTCAAAAACCGAAATAACCGAAAATAATCGAAAAGAAAACGTAACTTCAAAAAGAAAAGCATATATATGTAAGCACAAACTCTAGGAACTCAGAGGCTTACCCCGTAGCCATGAATCCACTTTGCTTGGTCCATGAAAGTACCCGGAAAGTCCTCCTTGTTTCTTTGGCTCGGTTTTGCGGTTTTCGGCGAAAATGGAGAGTAGTGATCTCCTCTTGGCGGGACGGCTAGGCTTCTGGGATATGGCTTGTAAGGAGAGGAAGAGAGCAGGTAGGAGTCCTTCTTGCTTTTAGTTTGAAAACTTAAAAACCCTCTAAAACCAATCCTTTTGAAATTTTAGTAAAAATCCCTTCTTTTTCTTGTTTTTTGATTTTCTTTCTAAAAAGACATGAGTTTTTTCAACCTTTCTCTACAGCTTTTTTTTCCTTTACGCGCTCCTCCCCCTTCACTTTTAAAATAATGAAGCCCTTATGGGCTCCCTTCAATCCAAAAAGTCCAAATTAGCTCACCTATCTTTTTTGTCATTTCTCCCTTTTTTCTTCCTTTAATTATGAGTTAAAGTTGGGTCTTTTTGACCCAACTAATGCAGAAACTGCATTTTTTGGTCTGTCTGTAAAGGTGATATCAGTGCTGATGTTAGTAACATCGGTGTCCTTGTTGGATTTCTGGTCTGATTGTAGTTCAAATTGGACTTGTTTACTGATGAGGTGACCTAGAAAATATTTAAGGTTCGTAAGAAACAAGGAATGCTCCTCCCGAGGACCTCCTAGACCCTGTCAAAGTGGAAGACTAGCAAAGGAAAATAAATTACAGCTTCATCATCGAACTCGCGAGTCAGGCGTAAAAATCCCTTGAGCACACCTACTTTCCGTTGCCATCTCTTTTGAGCTTGAAAACCCATTTTTTCTTCAATGCTTTTCTACCTTTTGGATGTTTGACTAACTCATAAGTGTTGTTTTTCTGCAAGGAATTCATCTCATCTTGCATTACCTCCAGCCATGATTCTTTATCTGCATGAGTTAGAATTTCCTGGAAATTCTCCGGCTCCCCCTCATCGGCATAGAGAATGTACTCATAACTAGGATACTTTGATGTTGGTTGATGATCCCTGGTAGATCTTCTAAGCTGCTGGTCAGCTTCTACTTGCTAGGTAGGTTGCTCCCCCTGCTCATCAACATCTTCTTCTTCATGACCCTCCATTAGTTCCGGTAGTTCAACATCTACACCAATTGCATTATTTGATTGTAAAGGAACAGTGTTAGGAATGACGTCATTCACAAACCCCGACTTGTCATTTTTCTTGACGCTTTCGATAGTCTCATTCTCTCGAAAGACTACATCTCTGCTTTTAATGACCTTCTTCTTCTCTGGGTCCCATAGTTTATACCCGAACTCTTCATCTCTATATCCTATGAAGATATAGGGACTTGCTTTATCATCAAGCTTTGACCGTTGCTCCTTATGCACATGAGCAAATGCCTTGCAGCCAAACACCTTCAGATGAGAGTATTGAACGTCTTTTCCATTCCATACTCTTTCTGGAATATCAGAGTCTAGAGCGAAAGATGGTGACCTATAAAGGACATAGCAGGCTATGCATGCTGCTTCTCCCCAAAATGACTTAAGTAAGTTAGCCATTTTGAGCATGCATCTAACCTTCTCCACAATGGTGCGATTCATCCTCTCTGCTACATCATTATGTTGTGGGGTACGAGGTACAATCTTCTCATGTTGGATTCCATGTTTAGAGCAATAGTTCTCAAACTCGTGAGATGTTTATTCACCACCATTATCAGTTCGGAGACATTTCAACTTCTTGTTAGTCTCTCTTTCCACCATGACATGAAACTTTTGAAATGACTGGAATACATGATCCTTTGTTCTTAGGAAATACATCCACAGCTTCTGAGATGCATCGTCAATGAAAGTAACAAAATACTTGTTACCTCCCAAGGTCTCCATTTTGAAAGGGGCCACCAACATCTGAGTGCACTAAGTCAAGAATACTTAACTTTCAGCTTGATGACTTGTTGAATGACACTCTATGTTGCTTACCGAAGAGGCAGTAATTACATGGGGATAGTGGCGTACCATTAGTAGAAGGTACAAGCTCCTTCTTTACTACAATCTGCAACCCTTTCTCACTGATGTGAGCCAATCTTCTATGCCAGAAGTCTGGTGAAGACTCTTTGTCAACCGTATGTAATCCATCTTTACAAATGATTACGTTTGTTTTGTACAGTGTACAACACATGGTTCCTTTTATAATCACCAAGGAATTCCTTGTAAGCTTCCATTTCCTACTCCCAAAGAAATTCTTGAACCCTTCACGATCCAGGACACCACAAGATATCAAGTTAAGCCTTAAATCAGGAACATGCTTAACTTCTTTGAAGATGAGTGTGCAGCCAGTATTCGTCTTGACACGGATGTCACAAATTCTGAAAATTTTGGAATTGCCACCATTACCCATCTTCACCATCCCAAAATCTCCTGCTTTGTAAGTGATGAAGAACTTCTTGTTGGGAGTGGCGTGATAAGATGATGCAGTGTCTATCACCCATTCCGTCTCATCTTGACTTGAGACTTGGAGACATTGTTCTTCATGATTGAAAAAAAGAACAACAATCTCCTCAGTTACTGCAGTGGTGTTCTTATATTCTTCTTGGTAGTTACCATCCTTTTATTCCCTCTTTAGCTTTCGGTAGTTCCTCTTCAAATGATCTTCTAATCCATAGTGGTAGTAATGGACTCTACCCTGGACTTGGATCTGCCTCTAGACTTTTCTTCGCCTTTGGATTTGTCTGAATTGTTGGAACCTTTAGTTCTGCTCCAACCTCCGTATTCAGTGATAAGAGCTTGACTACTTTCGTTAGCCGTGACTTTCCTCCTAGTCTCCTCGTTGAGCAGAGTGCTCACAACGTGGTTTAAGGATAGTATTCCATCTGGAGTAGAATTGGTTACAGACACTACCAAAGTATCCCAACCTTAATGGTACTTCGAAATTCGTTCAGAAATTCGGCAACAGGAGTTCCCTCTTTATACTTCATGTTGACAGTTTCCTTATCAGAAATAATTTATTCCCAGCAGTTTTTCGATCATAAAGATCTTGCAACTTCATCCATAATTCATGGGCAGAAATTTCCTCTGAGACATGACCGAACACGTTGAAATCTATCCATTGGTGAATAGTTCCAATGGTTTTTCTATTCTAATTGATCCAATCGAGATCTTTCATATCTTTGAGCCTAGCAATGTCTCCTTCGATTGCTTCGTGCATATCTCTACAGTACAAAATATCCTCCATCGTGGGTTTCCAAATTGAGCAGTTGGACCCATTCAATTTGATCATGGATGTTGAAGAACCTTCCATTTTAATTAACACAACCGCCTTTGTGGGACCTGCTCTGATACCACTTGTTCGGTCCCGAATAATTAATTCGGTAGCCGGGTGATATGTGTTAACTAAAATAGATTCGCAACAACAATAGTAAAACAAGTAAAGCAATAAAAAGACATAGAGATTTAAGTGGAAACCCTTAAAAGTGAAAAATCAATAACACCGATAACTTCACTAAAAAATAATGGGAATACCAAATACAAGCTCTCTCAAGTATACCCAAACTCGATGTATAATTTTTAGAACAGTTGGAAACACCCCAATTTTACTCACAAGGTAAAATCACTACTCCCCCTCTCTAATTACTCTCTTGTGGTAATAAATTACTCTAAAAGAGGAAATTCTCAAAATGGTTTTTGCAGGAAGCTCTCTACAAAAGAAACTTGAATGTTTGCTTGAATGATTTTGGATTTGGAGGATTGCCTTTTTATAGGCAAATTTCTAACACCATTTCAACTTGGTAATTAATACAAACTATTAACAACCACTTTCCATTTTCATAACTTCTAACCAAATAACTATCATATTAAATAGTGACTTATTTGGTTGAAATTAATGAGCCTCCAATTTAATTATGTTTACTTTGAAATGAGTTTGGATTCAACAGTTAATCAAACCGATTAAGAGGAATGTAACCAAACCACCAATAACAGAAGTGGACAATGGAAACATAAAACTTGTGCTCCGTTTTGACTTTTTTGTGCAGTGATCTGCTGACTCGCAAATATTTGGATTATCCTCCAGGCTAAAAGCAATTGGACAGAATAATTATAAGGAATTATAAAACAGTGTAAATGGGGTGAATGAATTGGTCAAAAGAAACCTTAGCTGCGATATTCCATTGCTAGATTTTTCCTGGAGAGACTGGGGAATTACACCTGTGAGCTTGTTTCTAGATAAATTTCTGTATGCAGGGTCTTTAAATTAGTACTTGTCTCTAAAAACTTTGCAATTAGAATCACGATTCACAGAACAGTTAAATTGGGTAGCTTAGCGAAAAATTCTGGCATAGTCCCAGTCAGTTCATTGTTGGATAAATCTCTACAACAAAAAAATGTTGTTAGAATTTTTATAGAAGGAAATAAAGGAACCGAGAAATTGGCAGCTCTCGACACATTTCATTATAGAATAATTGATAATAAATCACATGAAATCAATGATTACAGGATAATAATATTTCAAATTGAAATAAACTAAGTCTAATCCTAACAAATTGAAAGCAATTATACAGATTTTGTAATCATCAGATTTACTGACAAATAGCAATAAAATTTGGCTAAAGTATATTTACAAGTCAAAACTCACAAGTACTTGAGCCCTTTAAGGGTGGAGAATGATGATGAAATGTTTCCTGTCAGTTTGCTTGAACTCAAGTCCCTGGTTCAACAAATAAGAATTACAATATTTAATCTGTTGTTACAATGAATAGCAATAGATATAAATTAATAAACGACAAAAAAAGTGGAAGTAGTACTGCCAGAGAGAGATTCCTAGGAGAAACGGTGTCGTAGGTGCAGTTGAGGCCATCCCATGAAAGATGGAAGGAACACGTGGATCTCCTTGCCATTCATCTCTATGTATGTTATATGATTCCATGATTCCTGACATTCCCTCAACTGCCACAATATATACTAAAATTTTTTCATGTTTTGGTAGCATTTTGTTGATGCCACTGCCCGGATTCGAATCCTGGTCACCCCACCCACTTTGCGGACATATCACTTGGATTAAGTTCAATTGGCACAATACATACTAAATTTATTAAGCTATATAATATTTCAAAAGCTCAGGCCGAGCAAGGATCGAGCTTGGCCACATTGAAAACTTGTGACTACTAGGTAGCACGGAAACTTCTAGACACCGGCATTTTCCCGTTTCGGAAACCGAAACTTGACACGTTTTCTCCAAGTTTCCTAGCAATTTTTTTAAAAAAATTGGGCATTTCCAAGTTCCCATATCCGTTTTCGTGCTACCTAGGTGACCAGCAAGCAGGCACTTTATGTCTTGATAATGTGGAAGTAAATCAAACTTGTCTAGAAACATATTAACATTTCCAATTGGCTTTGGTAAGGAAAAGACATGAAGAATACTTACCGTCTTTTTCATCCGTAGGCGAGTTTGGAGTGGGGGCTTGCACGAACAGCTCAAAGGCGTTGAGTAAAGGTGGAAGTTGAGATCGGTTGGTAGAATTAAGAACAATTGCAAGAGTCCCTTCATAAGGTTGACACAAGCTAATCGGTTCCAAGTATTGAAGATTAATAGGGGCATAGTTGACCTCACCATAAACAATAACGTCAAACTCTCTAATTTGGGGGTTAGAATCTGTGTTTAGTATCTCAGAGAAGTAAAGGCAGAAATAGCATTTAGCTTCTGGACAGGTGGCAGGTGGCACGACTAAATATCGGAGGGGAGGTTGCGGCTGGGAGGCACTACTCCAAACTTGAGGGGGCAATTGCTGTAAATTGCTTCTATCTATGACAATATCTGATGTGGCGGACACAGAAACGCTGCCAGGTACATCATCGTTGCACCACATACAATCGTACACATCATTTTGGTACCTGACAGGAAAATTCTTGGACTTGCCTAGGTCAATTCGAAAGCTAGTGTAATAGAGTCCAGACATGTTCATGTAGGAGGAATCGTCGATAAATCGCAGTTCAATTGCTGAAATGAAAGGTGTTCCTGAACCAGAAGTTACCAGGCACAAATTAGTTGTATCACTTGTTGAATAATATATTGTCTCCATAAAACGCCAATCCGTTTGGTCCTTAAGATGCACTTGTAACAACAAGTTAACCCCAACATACACATAAAATAATGGGATTTCATTTGTCGAATCGTAATTGCCATACTTGAAATATACTCTCAAGAGATATTTGTGGTTTTTCCCTTGGTCAGGTTTCAATCTGTAGCAGTTTTTCCTTCCATCTGGGAAGTAACTTAAATTCTTCAGTTGTCGCCCGTAGAAAGGAATCTCTTTATCATATTCGGGGGATATCTCCTGGTTGTCTCCTGTGCTTATGAAATCCCTGTCGGACTTGTACGATATTCCTGTGTCCGGGTCTACAAAATCTTGTCCCGCCCCACAATCAATGCTTATAAAACCTTCAGTTTCGTAAAACAAATAAAGAATAAGTAAAAACTTGATGACGAGGATGATTAGTTTAATTAAACCAAATTAATGCTGGCCTCGCCTGAATGATTGGTTTGTGTTGATGGCAAGGGTGGTGGTGGTGGAGACTTGTACTCGTTAGGCAGCTGTGGTGGAGGTGGCGACTGGTACTAGTAAGGCTGCGGTGGAGGTGGCGACTTGTACTTGTTAGGCAGCTGTGGTGGAGGTGGCGACTGGTACTTGTGAAGTGGTTGTGGAGGAGGCAGAGAAGGCGGCGGATGTTGGGGTAAATAAGTAATGCTATTACTAAAACCTAAACTCATGCTACCCGAAACAAGAACCACTACCAATGCCATGGCTAAATGCGGCCAAAGCTGACCCCAGCCGCCCATTGTTGCCAGAAAATTTAGCTCCTCAGTCTAATGTTTGTGTCAGACTTAATTAACTACCTCTTAAATTAGAGGAAATGAGAAAGAGATAGAAGAAGTGGGTTTGTATTGTAATGTGAACTATAGTAAAGCATAATATCAATTGTATAGCCAGTGACCAATATGTTAGCCTTAGCTTGATGGTTTAGCCGAATTGTGATCTACAAAGGTTTCGGGTTTGAATCACATCAGGGATATCATGTTATGATTTTTTTCCTATTTAATAATATAAATGTTATTGCGCCAAAAATTTTTAATAAAAAAGAAACTCTATAGCCGCCACCTCAATCTTGTAAACAGACTCTTGATCTAGTGTTACATGTTGAGTTTTGAAGTTGTGGTTCTCAACTTTTTCTTTGTACAAATTCATTTTCTGGATTTAGGGTTGTAATAAACTACTCAGAGTACAACTTGCAATATTGCAAGAAAGCAAAATGCAAATATCTCATTAATAATCTTGGGATCTTGTAATATTATTAAATTTATATCTAAAATAAATATCATACAATAAAGAAATTAATCTTAGATTGTTCTGCAAGTGATTTCTGTTTTCATCGATGTCTCCAAGTCTGTGTAGGTCCAAGCCAATTGCAATAATACTAGATAGAAAAAATGTTGATGTTCGTTCATTCATGGTCCCCAAATCAAGGGGTGAATATTGACCAAGACATTTTGTGTTTGATTGTATAGTCTCTGTAAACAGACTATTGGTCTAGTAATACGTGTTGAATTTTGAATTTGTGGTTCTAAATATTTTGTTTGTATGCGATGCAAAAGTTCGACTTCTGGAATTTGGCTTGTGAACAAATTCTTTTAATCTAAAATTACTGTTTGTTTATGGCGAAATTTACTGTGGTTAACTTATTTCTTCTACATATATTATAATATTTGTACTTTTCATGTATATATTGCAATTGACCGACACTTTTATCAGTACCAGTTTACTGGAGTTGTTAGAATTAAGCTCATTCACCTAAACCAAAGCCAATGTAAAGAGCTTCGCCCCTTTAACGTTGTCGATTCCAGTTCAATTTGTTATATAGTAGTTTATATCTTAATAACACGTTGTTAATTTCATCAAAATGTAGTTGGAAAATGGTAACAATGATGATTGAATTGGTCATTCCTTCGAATTAACCATGATTAAATTAGTCAGTTTTTAACTATTTAAAAGCATTGTAACATTCTTATAACACTTTTATATCATGTATAAAAGCTCTTATACTAGATTTTTTTTTTGTTCTAAAAAATTCACAATCCCTATTTTGATAATTAAAATTTGAAGTTTACCCTAAAAATAATATGAACAAAACAATTTAAATGCTCGTGTAAAAAAATTAATGTTTTATGATATATGGTAGTTTAAAGTTACAAATCAAATTCAATAAGAGAGTAAAATATAAGTTAGAAAATAAGAAAAAGATAAAAGTTAAAAATGGACATGAACCTGTTGTCCTGCGAGATTCGTCTATGCTAACCCTTTATGAGATGGGTTGGGATAAACTAATAAGAGAATAGGTCGAGCCCAGTCCAAATTCAAAGTACACGAGTCTAGTATATGATGAGCTTGTGTTTTAACATAAAAATCCAAGCCCGACCGCCCACCCCAAATTTTATTTAATTTATTAGAACCATAAATTTTTATTTTATATAATCTTATGAAAAAATTTATATGGTTGAAAAAATTATTTTTTTTTTATAATTTAGCATATAAAGTTAAAATTGTACTTTATATTATAAATTTATTTGCAATTATTTAGTTATAAGTATTTTGTAGGCTCATGGATCGGGTTTAAGAATTATATTTTGGGGTTTTTAGGAATTTGGGCTTGAAGTCAAGGGTAGGCTTGATATAATTTCCTATTTTCAAGCCATCTATTTCCTATTTGCCAAAAAAGTTTTTTACTGTTTTAAATTAACATTCATATGGTCCAAATTATTTCATCTCCTCCTTCTCACCATCCTGCAGTTACAAATCTCAATCTCACATTCCTTTTCACTAAACTCATATGGCAGTTTCTCTCTTCAACGATCGATTTCTCTCTTCGTGTTTCTCAATTCACAATCTACTTCCGGTTGCTGAATTGATCTCGTTTCCTTCTATTGATTTGAATGATTCTTGTTGATCTTTCATTGATCGATCGCATGCTTTGTTGGTTCTACTTGGTTTCGTATTAGATTTCTACGTTCAAAAGGTAATTCTACGTTTAATTCGAGTTTATGAAATATTGGATTTGGTTCTCTTATATGACTACAAAATTGTTGAGTAACTTGCGACTATGGGATTAGTAAGAGTGAACAAATGGATCTGATTCTCGTATGTGTATTTTTCCGGATCTTGAAATTTAGTTAGATTTTTCAAGTTACTTATGTCTCTCATTCGTAGTAGATAGTGCAATTGATGGTCACACATCTATTTAATCACTCTTATTTGACAAAACAAGTTGCAATCTGAGTTAATGGCATTGATGGAGAGTAGACATGTATCTGAAACAGATCTAAAATTTTTATGGTCAAGGTAGGAAAATTGGGATTTACAATAACATTTGAATATTAGTAAAGTTTAATGGTTTTTTCTATACTATCCTATGAGATTTTACAAGGCTAGTCATTAACCCAAAACTATATAGAGTCAATGGGTGTTACTCTTTGCAGTTTACTTACCGTGTTTCTTATCATGACAACCTGAAATATTGCAGATTGCTATAATTGTGGGTGTCCCTGTTCGTGTTCATTTCAAAAAATGAACTTGACACGTTGAGGAGCTGCGTGCCTTGGCGCACTCAAGGCGAAATCTTAAGTTTGGAGCACAAAAGGGGCAAGGCCGCGCCCTAGGCACGCCTTTGACTATTATGAAATATGTTCTTATGAAATAACCATCTGTAAAATGTAAGTCATATACAAAACTAGTATATATATTATAAATGTCTATTATATCTATCATACGCTTGCTATATGTATGTTATATCTATTATATGCTTCAGGAAGATGTAAGTAGATATGATATCGTTACTAATTTTCATCTTATTTTAAGTAGTTTATAAGTAAATTGAGAATTTCTACGAACATTCGACAATTTCAAATTAATTTAAGTTACTCTCGCTGTACACATTAACATGGTTGGTGTCTGCTTCTTTTATATAGTAATTT